>VWZZ01000178.1:81177-170075 GCA_013399095.1 Psophia crepitans
GAGCCAGTGGTTTTCACAGTCTAAACAATAACAAAGCACCTCCAGGATTCATTTTAATGAGAAACACCAGCATTGCACTGTGGAAGTCTTGAGATGGCCAATGCATACCAGCAGATTAATTATCTTTTAGGAGGCAGGAACTATGTGGATTTTATAACACTGCTTGTAGAAAATAAATATTCTGTTAATCACTGCAAGAGTTGCATTTCCTCAAAGGTACCATTAACCTATAAATATATGTGCCACATACATTTAGAAATAGGAAATGAAAGAGCCCTTCCTCTCTCCCCTCTCCAGAACTAGAAGCTAGGAGACTTTCTTCCCTTATAGCTAGCAGTGGCTTTTTGATTTCTGTTTTGAGTTGGTTTGGGTTTGTGGTTTGTTTTTTTTTTTTTTTTTTTTTTTGAATGTTGAGAATATTATAAGTTTTTCTGAGCTTAACAGAGACTTCAGCAGGCGTGCAGCCTGACACCCACTAGTCCTGTGCGCATCTGTGGGACAGATTTATCACCGTTGGTATGCCACGTAAACGACAGCTTCAATCCCTGCCGGAACAGTCATTGACTTTCATGAAGGTTTTGTGGATCACCGAGTCTAGGGGCATCTCCCCATATCTGTTCTGGACTTCTGGATGACATTTGCAAGGCAAACCCCTCTTCTCTGCCCTCACGCAGAAATTCTCTGCTGGAGAAGGCACTTCCCTGCCTCCAGCAAATCCACTTGGCAGCAGACACTCCAATGGCTGCAGCCTTCAAAACGCGAGGCGATAAGGGATGGGAATTTTAACAATGCGATGACTTGATTCATAACCTCACTGAGCATATTTGATAACTACAGTCTAATTTCTGGTTGTAATTCAGAGGAGGACTGCATTGTTTTACAAGATAAATGTATTAATCCCTATTCTTCTGTGGTGGGTATCTAGGAGATTAACTACATTGCTGAATGTGTGAATTTGTCTGTGACCAAAACCTGACATGAATACAAACTGTATGAATGATTTCTAAGACTCTTTTGTTAGGGAATAATCTCCAGACACATGTCCACAATATCTGAACAGTCAGTCCCACACTGTATCATTTATTTGGAATTCGTACCCCAAAACCAACTGACTTTACTACAGCTTGTTTAATTTGTAACTTCTGCGTACTCCAGCCATTCCTATGTTCTAGCCATCCCTGATTCACAGCCTTTGGAGGGTGAGAGCTCATGGTCAAGCCCTTCCAAATATCCCACACACATGATGCAACAGGTTTGGTACAGTCCTTTGAATAAGACAGTTTGTTTAAAGTAGTGCTTTGATAGCTTTCTCCAGGAAAGCAGCTCTCTGAAGTGGAAACATTTTCCAGGTACCAGTCACAAGAGTGCAAAACTGAACTTCTTTTTCCCCGCTATTTCAAATCCTGCCAACACTACTGATCTTACTCTCCCACGAACACCTTTATCTCGGCCCCAGGCAGTGACAGTCACTCTCGCATGATGCAGCTGTGTGCGGGTAGGGACAACAGGGCTGCCCGCTCCTGGCCGGGCGGAGGACCTGGTGCCCAGGACCCTGACGAGGGCACTGCAAGGTCCTGGGTGCGTACGTGCATGGTGTGTGCTGGGGCTGCTGGCACTGAGAAGCCCCCTCCCTCTTCCTTGTCATCATTGCTTTGTGACAGAGCTATTAATGCCAATCAATTAACACCAAAACGAGTAGGGCTTGCTGTGCTGCACAAAATTAACCATACCAGTAAAAGTAGGGCTTGTTGTGCTGCACGCATACCAACTGCGATGTCCAAGCAAGTGCTTTCAATACCCCAATATTATACACAAGGTGACAAAGTCTTTTTTTCCCTGGGACTAGCAATATGTGATGCTACTGGAGAGTCGTTAGTTATGTCTGAAGTTAGTTTGCAACTTCTGCATTTTTCATGTATGCAGGCTGATTCTGGTTCTTCTGAACAGATTAGTTACTTATAAATGTTCAGGTAATCCATGCAAATAGATTGCAGTAAGGTTGCTTATTATATTATTTTTTTCCACTTGCTATGGGTACATGATGCAATTCCTCATTTCTGAACAGGTTTTACAAGCAAGTGGAAAAAGTGAATAACTAAGTAATACATATTTAAATTAAATTTTTGGATCCATGTTAAAATTTGTGAAGCTTTTAGAATAAACGAGCATCCCCCCCGACTACTTTCAGAGAATGAACTCTCTCTGCATTTATAATTCAGAATACCCTAGCGGGATCCCAGGACAGAGTACAGAGGACATTACATACAGTTAAGATCTTCAGAGGAGCTGAGACATTATTGTCTTCCAAAAAATAAAGGTAAAGAAGCCTGCATCCCCAAGGCGTCCCTCCGAAGCGGCCCCCTCCCTGGCTGGCATGCGGGGTGGCGCAGGGGAGAGGGCAGAGCAGGGGTGCTCTGGGGAGCCACGCTGGATATCGCCGCGCCCCGAGGTGGGGGCAGCTGCGGCACTCTCCCTGCTGCTGGCGTCACCCCCAGCCCCCCGGGCCAGCAGCCGCCTGGCTCTCTGACTGTGCATGCAGGGGGAAGTGAGTTTCTAGTCAGTGCTCAGGCCCATGTCTCATGGACCCTAGGTTTCTCCTGGCGATTTTCCTTGTTTACGCCTAAAGCCAGCTCTGCAGAGAGGAGCAGGCTGGATGGGCAGCAGCGCTTACCCGCTTCCTTACAGGCACATGGGTCCCACTGTTCAGGGCTTGCTCACGTCCCCAAAACAGCTACCGAGCTGCTGCCCGCCTCAACAGGTACCTGCTCCTCTGCTGCCGGGCAGGGCAGGACCGCATGGCCATGCTGAGCCGCAGCTAACGAGCGGCCCAGAGCAAGGCCTGCCAGCACAGACACCCTCCCCACCACCCAGGCCCTGGTGTTTAGGCGCCCACAGCCAAGGCACAGAGCCAGCATCAAAAACCGTATGAACCCACAGCCTCGTGGGCACTGCTGCGGCGCGGGAGAGCCCCTGCTCAGATCCCTGCTCTTGAGCAATGACCTGAACTGAAGATCCTGCACCCTGACTGCACAGGAACTGGGCTATCAGCAGAGACTTCCCTCCCTTTGCAGCTGCTTGACTTTGTACAACTATCTTCACATTACTGAAATAAAGCCCCAGACATCATTTCCCCATTCCGTTTAGTGACCTAAATATGCAGCATCAGCCAGTCCCCATCCCGGCGTAATTTCCCAACAGCACACCTCCAGCAGCGGAGAACGCAACAAAGCGCGACAGACCTGGCAGCCAGGATGCCCTCTCCAGCCTGGCGGTGCCAGAGGCTTGGGTCCCTTCCCTCGAGCACGTGCCATGTTTCACACAAGTGCTCAGAGCGGCAAGGCCTCTCTTCGTAAGCACCGCGCGGGAGAGAGGACCCCGAGCTGCTCTGGAGTCTCTCCGTATCCGCAGCAGAGTAACTACCTTCACCACTGAGCATTTCAGCCAGGAATATTAAAAGCTACTCTGTTAGAAAGAGAGGAACTTTAACAATTATTATTAATTTTAGAATAATTAAGTGAGAAGCTGTAAGGCTATCATTTTCTCAGCAGGATCACAAAATCTTTCAGCTCTGTGAAATGTTTTACTATGCCCATATGTTTGGCTACAGCTGAGTCCTACTATAAAAGTATGACATCTTTTAATTACATTTTAATGAAAGCTGTAACTAATCCAATAGCTCATTTGTTAGTACCTTGTGGGAGAAAGAAAAGCTCAAGAACAACCTCCGAATTCTTGTTTTTGGGCTCTGTGGGGAGAATCAGGATGCTAGCTGTGCCAAATTCCCACTCAAAGTCCACAGCATTAGATTTATTTGCCAATGTCCACAAAGAGCATCTACATTTAAACAGGTGTGTGCTTTGGTGCATCTCAATAGTGCTTTTCTCCGTTCACCAGCTCTCTCAAACGCTGAAGGAAGCGGAGAGGTGTGCAAGGGACACATGGTCTAGGAGCACGTCTAGCTTTGAGGGGCTGCCCACGGCCTTCATTGTGCTTTGAATCAGACCTTTAAGGAGTCACCTCCTGTTGAGACCTTTCACAATCCCTTCTTCCACACAGTGAGCAGGATCATTTCAGCTCCTCATTGAAAAAATTGGTTTTGAGCCTTCAATAGACATAATTTCCCCCATCTCTGAAAACTGACATCTCTTAGGTTCATCATCAATAGACTGACGTTTATATCTTGCCTGCTTGCCCTATAGACAAATACAGTCATAATATTCATAATTGCTTCATATTTTTCTAGAACAAGTTAACTGTATCTTGTGGCTTCAGTCTGAGACTTGGAGAGCTCAAGGACAGTTTGGAATTGAATACATCAAGTAGTAGGCTCAAAAAAAAAAAAACACCTAAAAAAAAGCATGCAATTTCAACTACTGGAAAAGTGCTTCAGAAAGGAAATCAAGCATTTGGTGGGCATAGCTTGGCCCCTAGTGGATAGTAATTCTCATTGTCACATTGAATTGGTAGCCTTAGCTTAAGCAAAAGCCAGGACAGAATAACCCTGGAGAGTAAATTACCTCTCAGCTTTGGAGATGAAGCTTGCTTCAAGCCAGACCCAAGATGAATTTGCAGTCTACAGACAGAACTGGAAACTAAACAATGTTTGCCTCCTCAGCAGGACTGCCAATACATTTAAAATCCACATCCAGAAAATGAATCCTCCTCTTTCCTCTTAAGCTACAAAATATTCATCTGAATGGAAAGGTCAGTGAACATTTTCCTCTTTCCTTGCTAATTAAAAGGCAAGTAAAATGCTTAATTTGCCAAGAAACTGGGTCCTCATACTTCTCACATTGAGCAGAAGGCTCCAACAAATACACTTGATGGACCCACATCCATGGCATGTCTGCGGATGGCTGCCATCATTCACCCCAATAAACGTGATGCAGTTTGCTTGCGATTATAGACTCCTATCGATTTCCAATTTTCACCAGGCACGCTCGAACCCCTTGGGATCTAAGCATTTGTAGGTCCCTATCAGTCTTGCAGTAAAGAAACAAAAGTGGTGATATAATTGGCACACTGTAGCAATAAGACTCTCCCATTCTGCTTTCAATTTAGTCCCTTACTGCAATTCCTTGACAGTAGATTTCTTCTTAGTGTTAATGGCCTCATATAAGGTTCTCAAGGACCAGATTAAACTTTAAAAAGAAGTATATGTATTTGGTCTTTTTAAATTTAATAGCTGCACTCTTAATAGGAATGCTGTCTCCAGAGTAGCCTGTACTACATAATGTTGGTTTTGTTTGTTGGGTTTTTTCCCCGCTAGCAATATCAACTAATGTTTTGCGTGCTCCTGTGCTGCTCAGTTACAATATCTAGCACACATTTGATCAAGGCATTTCACATCAGTAAAGCATGCTCATAACTGCATATTTGTAGTATTAATAGATGGCACACATAGCCTCAAGTTGTCGCAAGAGTGATATTTGTGCAGACTACAGTAAAACCAAGGTGATGTGTATATAATCTGCCCCTGTAAGGTGAAAAGGGAAAGTGCATCAGCAGTATTTCTGTTTAGAACAGCTCTTTTAGCAGAGAATTAATTCCGGCCCTCCTCTGTAATACCTGTGCTCCAGTCTGAAAATTTAAACAGCTAACACAGGCTAGGAAGGTTGAAGTGTGCTGAAGTGATACAGGGAAATCAAAGCAGATACGTTTCTGTTGGCAAGCAGAAAGTGGCATGACGTTCACTGTTACTGTAGGGGCTCCTCTGCAGGCGGTAGGCAGCCTGGTGGAACAACACTGGGTTTATAGGAGGGAAGCAAAGACCGTGCACTTAGTGTTGTTCTGCAGAGGTACTATTTACAGCGTGATGAGGAGTTCCATCAAGCAATGAGAGCCTGATTTCATCAAGGCACGAGCAAATACTCATTCAACTCAGTATTTGGAGGCTTAGTCTCTCAGAAACATCTTGGAGGGGCAATCCACACAAAAATAATGTTTGAACTGTAGCTGTTGTACTCTGTTTAACCAGGTAGCATCTGAACCTGACTACAACCTACTACACTATGTTTGATCAAACCTTCTTTTCTTATAAAGCAAACCCATCAGAGCAGACACACAAGAGATGCTTATCTACTAGAGATGGAGGGAACACAGGTTTTCCTTAGAGCTTGCATGGTTCTCCAGCACAGATACTTCCCTCAGTGGACAGCAAGATATTTAAACAAGCATCAGATGCTGATTCCTGGGAAAGGATGATTATAAACTCCTCAAGACTGCATTTAAGTGTTTGGAAAGACTCAGCACCCATCATGGGCCCTACTAGAACCGAAATACATTTTAAGTGCCTAAATGTATCTGTAGCAGTGAGAATCATTATCACCATAATGATCTAAAAATGCAAGCAAAACAAGCTTTGTAAGCTGTAGTAATATTTTACACTAGACTTGGGAATATAGGGAGTAAAGCAGTTTAGGCATACAAATCTTTCTTCAGACAAGAAATGCTTCAAAGATTGCTTTCTCTTTGAAACTATACACCTCCTTACAAACCTCATCTATCTTGAGTGTGGTTGAGCCTTTGAAAAAAGCTGATCCAGAATATAGGTGCAAGATTCACAGGATTTACAAGGAATAAAGAAGGAAGGGCCAGGATTTGAATGGCATTCTTGGAGATGGGAATGCCTTTTTTTTTTTTTAAAGAGTTATTCAGAAAAAATTCTAGTCAGAAATACCAACAGTAAGAATCGTGACATCCTGGAATAATAGCTGACATCCTGGGCCCTTAAGTTGTAAAGAAGTTCAGATTCAGTACTGATAGTAGTAGCTGGTATATTTAGCAAAGAGAGTAAAAAGCACAGCATGAAAACTTGAGGAACATGCATGTTTTCCCTAAATTAAAAGGAAAAACTGCTTCAGTCAAAGCAATAGAAAAAAAAAAGACATAAAGAAATACAAGCTCACAAAGACTATAGTGTACAGGGAGACTAAACAGGAGACTTACAGGATGCTTGCCCTGGGCTGGGTTATGTTGAAATGGTTGGTCTGGTGTAAACGCCATTCCAGTTTCAAACAAGTGACGAATTAGCAATTTTGAAAAGATCTCATTTGAATAATTGGCTTGGAATCCTCTGAAAATATTTTGCTGAAGTCTGCAGCTGAAAGCTCATCCAAGTCAGAAAAGCATGCTCAAAGGCTCCGCGTTCAGTGGCGGTTTCAAAAACAGATCAACAATATTAAATTATCAGGTGAAAGCGTAATGAAGCTTTCTTACTATAAGGAAGAGCTATAAAAGATCACAGAAACCAACATGGATTTAGCCATGGCAGATTCTTAGCTATGCTAAGAAAAGAAGTACTCAAGGGCTACACCAAAGAACAGGATCAGACAGCTGAGTATTTGACCTGTCCTCAAAACCAAACCAGTACCACAGGCCCACAGTTGTCACAGAAGAGAGCACGAACATACATCACCTATCGACCTTACCATCATGGTCTGCCCACACAATAAACCTCAAAATCACAGTAACATACCTTGCTGATGGATCAAAGATCTTTAGAACAGCAACTGATTTATAGAAACAAAACATACTCCTTGATAAAAATCAAACTCTCTTTCTTGGGGGGGGAGGGGTTTGTTCCTTTGTTCTTAAAGTAAAGAGAGCCCATTAGATTCTCTGTTCTACGGGCAAGTGTGAGGAAGGTACTTCCAGTAAGAGAGCCTAGTAGCAATCCTTAATTTCATCAAGTGACTTCTGCCTTAGGAAATGCAGGTAGTAGACAAAAATGCTATCTTAAAACTAGCCCTGTGATCACAGCACAGGAAAATCAGTGAAGTGCTGCTGTTACGCGAGGACAATGTCCTACACAGCAGACGGACACAGGTCCAAAACTCTTAAAAGGGAAAACCAGAGACTGAATAACCGACCACAATGCAAGTCGCTCCAAATTAGCGACAGCCGTGACACAGCAGTAAAGCCAGAAGCTCACATCTCAAATTCAGGTGAAAAATCAGTGTGATGAATCACATGGAGGGTAAATGCTCAGCACAGCGATAGAGTGGGTCCTGGGCAACAGCACTGCCCAACATCCAGAGAGGGGTAGCCACAGGAGTTCTGTGAAGCAAAAGGCTAAAGACAATCAATGGCAGATTTTTTTCATCTGCCATTATTCATCTCTCTGAAAAATAAAGAGGAGAAAGAGTTGTTCCTTAAGAAATCCTAGCAACCAGAATAGTCTGTTAGCACACAACTGTGCCCTAATGCTGTAACTTATGTTCTGGGTCGACCTCATCCATAGCCAAACCCAGAACGAGAACCGAGGGTGATGCAGTAGCATGCATCAGAAATGACAGCACAGGCTGGGGTGTCTCAGGGCCCTGGACTACTGCTAATGTGAATTTCCCTCCACACGTTTCTACCTTTTGAGCTCATATGGGATACTAAAGCAGAAACTTCCTACAGCCAGCCATTTTCTCTCTGAAGTATACTTAAGCCATATCGAATATTTATTTTGAGCGAGAAGCATGGCACAATCAACCCCTTTGGTCAAGAGCTCGTCCATCCTCATGCTAAGTGTCCGTAATTACAGAGCTGCGTCAATTATCCCCCAAGTAGCGCTCTGAGCCCCGCCACAGAAAGGCCAGCTCTGCTCTTGTCATACCATGACCTCTCCTCGCCCACACCGTCATTAGCAGGGGCAGAAAGGTGAGAAGATGAAGGGCTAGCTTCCTCCTGCCTGGGGAGTAATGAGCGAGGCAGGGGTTCACAGGCTCTCACGGACATACCTGCTGAGCCAGTCCTCCCTTTGAGCTGACACAATGTGCTCAGCCCTTCTTTATAGGCATTATCTCGTCGTTTAAAAGATACTCAATCTTCTTCAAGGCTCAGCGTATGCAAACTAAGCTGCTCTTGTTGCGTTAACGTTTGTGCAAAGGGAAAGAGATGCAGCACTTGTTTGAGAGTGGCAACAGGCAAAGTGCAACAGAATTCCAGGTTATAATTCTAAGCATGAGAGTACAGCAGACTGTCAACCTGAAATCTGATTTAAAAAAAATAATCCCATTTAAAGCATTGCTGGTGTTGTGCCTGACTGAGTTCAAATGAACTCTTAAAAATCATTTTACAGTCATATTTTCCTCTTTTAGAGATGTTTCCCTGCTCTGCTGAGGTGGTACACACAGAGGGGAAAAGGAAACTGCTTAGTTGTAAGGATGCTATTGTCACTGTACAAAGTACATACATTTTAAGAAGTAGAAAGTAAATACCCTCTAATCTCTTTCAATTACAGTTGTCTCAAAGATTTAACTACAGTGTATTTCAGATAGAAGCCAATTTCACATTGTTTACCAACCTATTACCCATATTAATATGCATATTAATAAATATGCAGGATATGTGTGTGTACACATATAAATAAACACACACACAAGCTGCACAGAAAACCGATATTATGAGGTGTGTGGTATGTGGCCTTGGTGCTGTGACATTAACTCCTGCTCTGTAATAGCAAAGCTCATGGCATTTCATTGTCATTTAAACAAAAAAAAAGAGTCTGGGTAATTTCCCATATCCTTAAGTGGTCTTACTTGTGGTTTAACTTTCAAACCTCAGTGAAATAAATAGTGTGCTGTAGGAATCAATTCCTACATTTGCTCTCAATTCCGCTTGCCTGTGATAACCTTCTATTAGGAAGCCTCAGCAGAAGCATTTTAATAAAGCAAAGTTATGAGTTTGGATTGAGATCTTTATGAAGTACAAAAATGATCTGCGTGAGAATTTCGTCGTTCTAAAAATAGAAGTGAAATTATGGAATAACTGAAATACAGTAGAACAGTTATTTCCCACCCCTCCCACCTTACCAGCAAGTAAAGCTGGTCAGGACCTTCCCTTTACAAAAGGTTTTGCCATAAACGTTTCAATTTGATATTTCAAATCTCTCTTATGCAAAGACGACTCCCATGAAATTAACTCCTCTCCGTTCACTGCCGCGTAACGCCGCCGTGACAACTCCAGTAATTGCTTTCATGGGGTAAGCAATACTCAGAAAGCATGAATATTCCTTTGTGAAATTTAGCAATTACACATAACTGGAAGGCTTGCGTCGCGTGATCACCAGAACCGCGCTGCAGGGACGGGCTTTGCGAATGGCCGTGCCTCCCCACGCCGGCCTTTCCGGCAAGGGAACCGTCTGCTCGTGTGTTCATGCTCAGGACCAGCGGGGACGGCGGGCACAGGGCCGCTGCAGGGACCTGGCACGGGTACGTAAGGTAAGGTGGCAATGCCCGTGGTGTATAACACGTGCAACGGGTGACTTCAGCACCTGCCATACTCCTCAGATATAAAACAATGGATTTGCATCACTGTATTAAAGAAAAGTTTTGAAAGTTAGAACTGTTTTGACACCTCTAATCAAAAAAAAAGGTACCGCTGCCTCCAATGACTCTCCCAATACAGCAATGCCTGGATCATCTCAAAATTAAATATACCTTGATATTTGAACTGCTCAGTCTTCAGAGCCTCAGCCTCTGGCATTTCATAATACTTAGGTAATAAACGAACAATCTTCTTTTATCAAAAAAACAAAGGGGGGGAGGGGGAAGAACGCAGAGGAAATAGTAGCTGTGAAATGGAATCCACAGTTTCAGACACCAGGACTCATTAATCTTGCTGATGAATAGGATCTTTATAAAAGGAGACCCCGCAGTCGAGAGAATTGAAAGGAAATAGTATGGAAAGTGAAGCAGCAGTTTCTTGTACAAGTTCTTATGTGTTTTAAATTAAGTGGCTTTTGTGGAGGCTTGAGTCAAAAAAACAAAATCCAAGTAATTCCTGCTTTACAAGAGAAATGCACGTGGAAGACGCTGATGCGCCTTTTGCTGCAAGCCTTTTCTGGTGAAGAGATTAGATCAAGAATGCAGCCAAAAAAGGAATGGAAATACACTGTTTGGCGATTAGTTTATGACATTCTACCCTATATATAGTGCCTATTTGGCAAACCCTCCTGCAGTTCTGTGTTTTTCATTGCAAGTGGCTTATATCAGTACTGACATCTTGCAGATGTTAGTAGCTTTGATTTTTTTCCCCCATGTTGCAAATGAGTTGGCATGGAAACAACTCTTTTCTGGCAACATGACATATGATTCAAGGCAAAATGCATTTAACACAGATGAATAGTTCAGGAATATGCCTATAACAAAAAGTCATCTTGAAAGCTGCTTTGCATTTGTTGCTGTTTATGACAACTTTTTCAAGGCACTCCAAAAAAAAATAAAAAAGAGAAAACTGTTTAAGACTAGGTACCAGTGATGAATTTCTCACTGCTTGGTGCTACATACTGTACTTCATCCTCAATAGATTTGCTTTAATAACAAGAGGAAAATGTTAAGAGAATAAAAACATTTTGAGAGGTTATTTTCCTATTCTCTTAAACAATCTTTGCTTTGTTCTTTACATTTAGAGATAGGTACGTTAGCCCTGAATTAACTCTGGAGCTGCTGGAGGCAGTCAGAGAGCTGCTGCTTCCAGGGACCGACCAGACCATTTCTCGGAGGACCACCAGCAGTGACTGAGCCTCACTCACCCCAGGCATTTCCATGGCCTCTGAGACCCTGTGACACTGACAGCTGGGGTGAGCACCTTCAGGGGCAGCAGCAGGAAAAGAGCAGTTGCTGAAGGCTGCCCACCAGGGCCTGAGCAGGACCCCACGAGGTCCTTTCCCAGCCACTGTCCCCACTGCAACGGAAGCAGCTGGGAAGAAGCAGCAAGCCCACTCCAAGCCTGTCACTGCTAGCTCCAGACTAATCTTAAGCCTTGGAGAAGGTCTGACTCTGCTTTTTGTCTTCTAGAGGTATCTTTGATAAAAAGCTGGAGGACCTCTTGTTTCAAGCAAAAGCAGAACCCAAACTTCACACAGCTAGAGCCCAGGAAGGAAAAGCAAGAGGAGAAAGCGTGCCATCAGCTGCACCCTCTAGCAGACCCTCTTACTCCAGGCATCGCAGGCTTTAGCTTCCAAGTTGAACAGAAACCCACACTTTTGTATGTCTCCAGCACAGTCTGAAGCCTCCACAGATACCTGCACAAGTGTGCTAAATGCTGCTTGCTCCTGCTATGGAGCATTTGTAACATACACTGGGTAACTACACGGTGCCATCAGCTGTGCCCTAAAATGCAGTTCTCACCCTAAAAAGTTGTGTTTGTGAACTGTAGAAGTGGCTGCGAAGGGCTGCGTAGTTCTCAGTTAACAGGGATTTGGGGTTTTCCTTGTTGCATATATACATCAAATGGAGATGTTTATTTTTTTTTTTTTTAAACAAAAGTGGCCTTTAAACGCCAGCAAGAGGGTTTCAAAGTAGCAGCCAAAGGAGCTGAACCTGCAGCAGGGAAGAGGAGGGCTTGCACAGGAAGCCAGAAGAAAGCAAGGTGTGAGAAGCGTCAAGGTTTGCAGTCAGTGCTGGACATGCAAACAGACCTTCCAGGGCTTGTCCAAACTTAATCCAAACTTCAACCCTTTTGAAATATTATTATTACTGAAGGAGTCTGGCAAGAACTCACCTCAGTGATTTAGAGGAGTCTGCATTCAATAAAATTAGCATTTAAATGAACCCAATTAAGAAATGCTTTAAACTGAGCACACAAAGGGGAGTATGGGCAACTTGCCTATTAGAAAGCTCTGGAGCGCTACTGCATGAAAAGCCAAACCCTTTTGGGGCACAACAGCAAGGGCAGTAAACACCAGGTTCCGCAGGGCCAGCGCACTGCCTGGTAGCACAGGTGGGTGCTTTTTACATCTCATTGTCTCAGAAAAAATAATCTTTTTTTTAAATAAGGCAAATTACTTGACAAGGGTGACATATAAAAAGATGGAGAACTGCTGCCTACTCAATATTTATCTGACTTGCCATTTCTGAGCATTCAGGTTAGTTTGCGAAAGGTACACAATAAACATAAGTGTCTGCCATGTAACAAGGGTGTATTGGAAGCCAAGTACAAAAAAGATGCTTCATAGTATGGACCAACCCGATCACAAGAATAAGAAATCAGAACAGACTCTATTTTACTGGTATTTGAATGCAACATTTCCCCTAATAAATGCATTTACTTTGGATAAGCTGTCCATTAGAGAAAGCTCAGGTCGATTTGTGTTCTGTTTTGATTACGCTGCCATTAACATGGTGCTACAGTTACTATTTGAATTTTATCATTGTTTCTGCCATCAGCTGCGTAGTACAGAAAAAATTGCCAGAGTGAGTTTATAATCACAAGTATTTTAATTTATTAAATAAATGACCTAATTGCTTGCCTGAAATCTATTTTTCTTCTTTCTCTTGACCTTATTGAGAGTTAATCAGTTTCTTGGTGCTAATTAGATGTCAGCATTAGTAGCCTGCTAATACATAAGAGATAATGACACCATCGTGCAAGACACAGTGTCCAACACATGACCCTGTTTCCTTAAATTATACCCCAAGGATTCATCGGGAAGCCTAAAGGCTTTGCAGTTTAACAGCAGCAGTTCCTTCTTCCGAATGTGGGTCGTGGTACAAATCTGACACACAGGTGGAGAATTACACCCGAGAGAAAACCCTGCACGGTGAGGTGGTGTACCAGGAACACCGGTGACGCTGTTCTTGTCCCACCTTGTAAATTCAGCGTGCAGTGTTTGCTCAGTGTGAAAACAGGGATACAAAGAAGGCTTAAATAACAATTCAGTATTTCAATTTTACAGACTAACAAACTGCCGGCAGGAAATTAAAACATACATCTTCCCTTTATGGCTCCCTAACCCCACCTGCGCGCTGAGGGAAGGGCAGAGAACATTTCGCACAAACACGCCTCCCCGCAGTGCCAGGGCTTTGCCGGAGGCTGCCTGCCCCAGGCTGGTCACAGCTGGGGGCGTTCTTCACATGCGGGTGAAAGCTTACACATGCCTGCGACAGTTTACCACAGCACAGCGGGGTTAAAGGGAATTCCTCATTTACAGCGCTATACAGGCATCCAAACGGAGCACACACCCTTTGGGGGGGTCCGAGGCATTTGTATGGGTGCTTGCCGTTTCCCAGCCTTCTCCCGTTCCAGCTTTCCCTGAACCACCACAGCCTCTCCCAGGCCGGTACCACTAACTCAGAGCTGCGACGAGGCCGTAGGTGAAGGATGTGCACTCGGCCACAGCTTGGAAGTGTTCACCGCGTGTAAAAAATGTCTTTCTGAGGTGCCTGGGACAACAGCACCACAGGGGCCAGTAAGTGAGCAGTGGCCACAAGGACCGAGCATGGGATGACCGGGAGGACCAGCTGAGCAGTGCCCCAAGCAGCAGCTGCTCAGGAGACCACAGGAAGTCCCAGGCAGCGCGGCCAAGCCTCTCCCCACACACGGGGTGCATGAGCACTGCAGAGGCTCACCACGGGAACACAGGAGGATTTGCACACACACTAGCTGCAGCTCAAGCAACTTCTTGCCAGGAAAAACACAACCACCATGGACCAGCTGTGTTCTGTGGAGAACATGCTCCAGGTTGCAGTCAGTGCCAAAGGCCCACGGCAAGGTGCGCAGCATGACCAGGCCTCCTGTAAGAGATCCTGTGAGAAGGAGAAACCTCAAGAAATTCTGCAGGAGGTTTTTTTTTTTTTTCCAGGTCACCTCCACAAAACCACATATGGAGCTTGCATCCCAGTCCAGGAAGGCAAACCCCTGCCAGCAGGAGCCTGCTATCTTCTGAAACATCCTCCATAATTCAATGTCTCAGTTATTTAAACAAGCTCCTGTGGCTCTGCAAGTACACTGAGGGGAACAACAGTTTTTGCAGTAGAACAGCTACAAATCTTACTGTCTGGTGGGACAAGCTCCCAACACACAGCACTCAGTTTCACTGTGGAAAGCCACTGGTCCTAGTCCCGTCCCTTGGTGTCAGAGGAAAAATTACCTTCTCCACTAGGAAATCCTTTCTGATCGGAGTAGAACCTCAAACCTTTCTGTCAGAAAGTCATTGAATGTGTCAGCAAAAATACCTGCCAGTATAGAACTGCTGATCAGAGCCGGAATTTAAAAAAACAGTTAAGTTTCTGGATCAACACAAGTTCTTGAAGTATTAAGCACTTAAACAAAAAAGTTACCTGCCATCTGGCAGATTCATGATGGTAAGAAATCTTCCAGAGTTGACCTTAAACGATGGAAGGCAGGAAGCGGAGTGGGGGAGAGGCAGCAAAATTGCAGTCTTTTCATGACTGCTTGCTCTCAAAACACTGTGACCAGTCCTGCACCTGAAAGTCACTAAATGCATTTTCTGTTTGATATTTTTAAGTGCTGTTATGCCTGAGAGGTGTTAATGGCTCATCCATTAGTTGTGACCCAGACTTCACAACTTCACCCTGACTTCATTAGAGCAATTGTGGGGGTTAATGCACTCTACTTTTACCTGGCAGTTAAACCTCCCAGGTTCCTTTGTATCAAAGCTGCTGTACAAAGGAAGGGTCTCCTTTGAAGGCCCACGATCCTACAGAGGGATCACTGAACTAGGGGAAGGCGGGAGTAGGCAGGGAAGCCTTGTTTGGTGTGCAGAAAGCAATGGAAACTCCAGCAAGGTACAGCGCCCGGAGGTGGTCACATCTAGCAGGAGAGCAATGATGCCTCACCAGGTTTTTGCAAGAGGCCTTCCAAAAGGTTAGATCTGTCCATGTTTCACAAACAAAAAACAGAAAGATACTACCACTGTCTCCTGCAGTGAAGGAGAAGGTACAATGTCAGCCTCGGTGCAGAAGGCTGGAAGGAATTTGAAATTTATGGGTTAAAATAACTGTAACCTCCAGGCACGGTGCAGCAGGCACCTTTCAGAATTCAAAGTTAATGGCATACAAAACATGAGGCTGGCCAACACATCCAGTAGCAGAGTGATAACTGTGCAAGACTCTCCTTGCACCAGTTCCTACCACTCAGGAGAAGATGCTTTACAGATCATGGCATGGACCTCAGGGTGCAGAATGCTGAGCTTATCTACCTCATAAAGCAAACACCCCAAAACAGGAGGGGAAGAAAAATTAGATTGCCTGGCTCGCTTGTGGGCATCCAGAGAGTCTGTGCCTACACGCAGCCTCTCAGAAACATCCCCAGTGCAAACCTTCTACACTATTGGAAGAAAAAAAATTGTGGTGTTGATTACAGATATTAAGCGCGACTAGCACAGAAGTTACTGCTTCAAACATCCTGGCATCCAGCTCCATAATGATTTTCATGGGGCAGTATAACAACAGAAGACAGTGGGAAGCAGTAATCAAGCCCTTCACAACGTCTCTGGATCCCCAACATGCCCTGGGTGTGAGTAGATACTGGAGAAACATATGTGAAATTCACCACCTGAGAGAAAGCACTTTTATAAAGAAATATTGCGTCGGTGAACGCGCCACCCCCAAATGGACACCACTGAGAATTCTTGCATTTAAAGAGACCAGAATTATAGCTACCCCACAGTCCAAGGGCAAGTTCAGCAACTGAAGAAGTTGAAGCACAAAGGAGCATGAAGAGGAGGATGAGAACAAGGGCAGGAGCAGACGTGACCCTGCTCTGCCTTGTGGCACCTCCCCGCTGGGAGCCGGGGCAAGTGCTGGAACTGGCTCCAGAGCAGCACCTCAGGATGCTTGGCCACCAGTCAAGCCCCAGTGCAGGCAGTGGGCTTTGCCCCAGTGAGGGGGACACGATGGGGCCTCATAGGCTGTGCCACCCACTTCCCACTGGTGACTGGTGGGACCTGGGGGGTGGCGGGTGGGTTATCCCCAGCTCACCAGAGGCAGCAAATGAAGCACCCCATCCCCGTCACAGGAGGCAGAACCACCTCCCCACGCTGCACATGGCCCCAGCTTTGTAGGCTGACAATGTGCTGTGTTGCACTCTTCACCCCAGGTCTCCACTCACTCTGCTCTCACATGCACGCATCAAGCGGGTACGTGAATATAACCAGGTCAAATTCCGCTACTAACATATACAAGAGACTGATTTACACATTGCAGCAGTGGAAATATTTATACAACTTTCAGAACAATTTAAAGTCTTTAATTCCACTTGCAAGACTAAAGCAGGAAGGACAAGAGTTAGATTGTGGCTTAAAGCTGAACATACCTCCCGAAAGAGAGGGGAGAAGAAAATAAACATGCCCTCTTTTTTTTGCCATCTGAAGTACACTGTCAACAATTTCCGGTTTCAGTGAAAGGCTGCTCCCCAAAAGCACCCTTGTCCATGGTAACTCAAGGCCCCTTGCTTAAGGGAGATTTCCTTGAGGCTGGGAGTCATAGCGTGACTCTGCACAGCTCCCAGACTGCTCCCTGGGAGCCTCTCACCTAGCTCCGGCTGCTCCATATACCTGGCAAAGGATTTTCTGTAGCAGAATGTGGGAGAGGGTATTAAACCTAAAATTGTTCCGGCTTAGAGAGAAAGTTTATAACCACACATGGAAACTTGCTGTTTGATATTGCTAGCAAGATGCTCAAAATGCAGTATTACCCCCGAGTACATCGTAGTATTCAGGACCATGTGTAGCTCTCCCATGAATTATTCTCTGTAAATACCTACTATATTTAACCAAAAGGAAAACCTGAAGTAAAAAAAGGGAACCAGGCAACATATTTGCCAAAAGCCATGGGAAAAAGAAACCAAAACTTCTAAAAAAATAATTAACCCAGAGTAAAATAATAATAGATCACTAATTAGCAAGTTCTTGTGCTTATTTACTGAGTAGGTGATAAGTTCACCAATATGTGCCTGACCTTTTAAAGTCATATTTCTAGCCAGGAAAGTCATGGCTATTAACTGCTACCAGGGTACCATGGGATTCGTGTTCAGAGGCTTCCTTTTCACTTTGTTGTTGTAGCCTCTCATCTTTTACTGACATTACACACCACTCATCACGATCAGTGTCAGAAGCTATAACAGCATCTGTTGCAGTGGCAGCTTCTGCTGGATGAAGAGTCTCCCTCTTTACCTTAAAGAATGTCAATCATTTCCCATTCTCAGCATTCAGACTTGCTCATCAGTTAGTAACGACACTTCCAGCTACAGCAAACATGATTTTTCAATAAACACTGGACTGAGATCATTGGAAATGATTGACAGCTTATAAACCACGCTTCTCAGAAACCAGTAAGGAAGGAAAAAACCCCCACCCTATCTCTCCCTACTTCTTATGTTTCACTGTCATTCGAAACAGCTTCTACCTGAGGGGGCAGGGGACAAAAAAAAAAAAACCAGCTTGATTTTTGACATGTGAAAGCCTTACAGGTAGGTTTCTGTAGGGTACCTTACAGGGTCCCCTGTCTCCTTTCTGCTTGTAGCCACACTGGAGAGAGAGGGGAGGTATCAGAAGATAATTAAGGTCATTTACTATCAGGCACCTAAGTACCCAGTTAAGTTTTCCCTCTGGAATAGCTGATATTCATTATTCTCAGCATAACTATCCCCTTACAAGCTTTATCTGTCTGCTCTCCGTGGAGCATTTCCAACGCCATCAGTCCAAGACGTGCCTGTATAACCGCAGGCAGTAGGTGCCCGCCGCACACGCCGGGAAGCTACCCTGCCCTTCTCTGGCTGCGGAGGAGCGACGAGCAGGGACCCAAGCCTCACGAATAAAAAAGTTGTTTCTAAAACCATACAAAGTGGAACAGGTCAATATGGGTGCAAGGGAAAAAGAATCTATAGAAGTGAAAAATGGTGGCAATCTTATTTCCAGGAAAATAAAACTTGCCGCTGTGGGAAGGTGCCTATTAGTCTGCACTAGTGGTGGGTGTCGCGCTCCATCTTGCGGATCTGCCTGCTGCTCCCATGCCATCACATTTCCCCAGACCAGGGGCACCGATCAGGACTGGTGTTCCCCGTGCCCACCCCCCAGCCCTTGGGTACGTAAGCACAGCTCAGCTGCACCAGCACTTGCTCCTGCCCAGAGCCAAGGTCCAGCTGCGGTACTGGGGCTCACTCTCTCAAGAGAGGAGGATATGAACACATCAATCACAGCTTAGAAAAGAATTTGTGAGCAATTAAGCAAGGAGGAAAACTGAAAGTATTTATATTTCTTTGCCTCTTGTGTCAACTTTTGACTCAAGCTTAGCACTGTTTTTCCTGGCTTTCCTTCAACTTTGCTGGATATCAAGAGCTGTTGCCTCACAAGCAAGCCTGAAGAGCGACAGACTTTCCTAAAGTTGCCTTCAACTTGCAGAGGCTTCACACGCCCTCTTTTGCTCTGATGTAGATTAATCAGGCACTTCCTCAGCAGCTGCCTTCACCTCCCATTATTTAGCAGCTCATCGTGCCATCCTGAAGCACACGCTGACACCACCTCACACCCTGGCAAGCGGGAAGGTGGCTGCCATGGCAGGATGGTCTGGCTCAGGGCTGGGCACCAGCCCAGGGGCAGAGGACCACATCTAATGAGTCTGGAGGAACTAGGGCTCTCAGGACAAGGCTTCCCTGCTTGGTGGCATTTATTCTCTTTAATCACCAGGACCAAAGCGCTCAGCTGAGGCCAAGAGGTGCTCGGGCAGGGACCTGCCCAAGACCCCCCAGTCCCCCTGCCAGCAGGCTTTAACATCACCTCAGAGCACAGGAGCTGCGCCTGGGAAGTTGCACCTCCCAGGCAAAATGTACCTTAGCAATAACATAGCAAAAAAGGCTAAGAGATAATTTCTGCTTGTTTTTAAGAGATATCTACTTCACACTAGTGCTTCCTGTACTAGCCATTTTCTTCCAAGCTTCCTGTGCTATTCATGTGCTATGCTCAGTGCTTCTTTTCCCTTTCTCTTAGTATTGAGCTTGATAAAAAATGCTTAGGAGCTCACTATGAAGTATCTCTTTTAAATAATAAAAAGAAAACTTTTTTCTTCTCCCTTGCAAAAAAAGTATAGGTCTCTTTCAAATGAGAAAAGGCAAGAAATCTCTAGAAACCTTTCCTTATACCATCCTCCACAACCTAAAGCTTATCTCTCATTCCTTTGCAAACAGCAGCAGGACCATAACTTACCAGTGCAGAATCAGCTTCACTGGTGGTACTCAGACCTTCTCTAGCTCCTTATGCATTCCTCCCAATAGCAAACAAGAAACCTCAAAACACTGAGCAGAGATTTACCCCAGGTTTCCAGGCAGGATTAGACAGCAATGTGTTTTAACAGGAAAGTAACTGGACACTTCTCACAAAAAAAAAAAAGTTCTCTATTTCAACAGAAGCTTTTGAGAAATAAAAACCTAACAATACTCATCATTTTTTTCATCCAGTTAGAAGACCATTTTACCTTTCATTTGGTAAGCACACATAACTAAGCACAGTACTTGCACAGCCAAAAAGTGTCAATATTAGCCCATAAAACAGGTACATACTCACTCCGTGGGCAGGTGCTGCTGCTCCTTCCCAACTCTCTCAACTCAGAAGTAGCCTGTGGAATTACAAAGCCATACCTTCAAAAAAAGTAACCCAAACACTTTCCTGGACCTTTTTCAGCACCAGAGATACCCTCTCACCTCTCCAGATAACAGCAGGGGAGGGGCAGGAGGAGGAAGGGGAAGGGTGGGGTGGGGCAGGNNNTTTGCACTTCATACACAGCTGGTTTCTGAAAACTTTATCCCCCTCATTCCATTTTCCTTTTAACAGGGCTCCTAGTACACATCTTACTGGGAGACTGATCACACCCATTGCCTTCTCCAGTCACGTTAAACTTTATTTCCCTTCCCCCTCCCAAAAACCCTTTGGAGGTTCAGGGTCTGGAGAGAGCTGAAGACGGGGGTAGGAGGAGAACTTCATTTGAAGTTCTACTCCTCTTCTTTACAGAAGTCAGTGTTGACACAATAGGAAAAACTTTAATGCATAAAATAGATCAGAAAAGCCCCGTGTCACAGCCAACAGATGACACATAACCTACTGCTACTTCTTGTGAATGTCATTCCTGGAAAAATCCAGTGCGGAAAGGCTCAGGTGTCCTCAGAGCAAAGCTGAAGTCATGCTAAAATGCAAGGCCGTATTTACTGATAGGTGGATTCAGTGGGTGTTTTCTGCTTTCAAAAAAAGGCCTACATTTTAAAAGACTCCTGCCTTTCTGTGACAACTGGATACTCCACCAAAGGGCTCTGAAGGTCAGATGTGGGGCAGGCTGAAATCTCTGTGATTCATTAAAGTGGATGGAAATACCAGTGACCGCTTTCTAGTTGCTGGTTGGAAGGACAATTTGGACGCTAGGACTTGCCTTCAGGGCCATGACAAGAACTCAGAGTGGTCAGACCTTTATTATCTTTATCGAGCATATGCAATATCAATTTCACTTGTAGAAGTGGCCAAGAAACTAACCCTCAGCAGCTTTAGTACAAAATTCACCCAGCCCTGCAGCCGTAGGCTGTCATGGTTGGTTTGCCTGTGTAATGCTCGGTGTTTGCTGCTGAGCTTGTGACTGAGTGTGCGAACGTGGTGAACGTCCCTGTTTCCCAAAGTTTAGCACTGTAATTTTGAAAATGATTTCATGGAGAAGTGCTGCTTATAGTGTATGAGTGGCAAGATTGGAGCTGATACAGGTGAGTCAGGCAGAGAGCAACTGTTGTTATCACTCCCTGTGATTTGTTGAAGCTCTTAACTAAGCAATTTTGAGAGATATGAAAAGTAGTGTTGCTCAAAACAAGTGATATAGAAAATGATGACAATAGCAAAATGTGAGATAATCTTAAAAATGGAAAGCAAAATCAAAACTAGTGTAGAATGACAATACACAGAATGACACAGAAAAGCACGGGTTAGTTCTGGGTTTGGGGTTTTTTTTTCTTTTTTTCTTACCAATACATTATTTTGCACTTCCAAATTCAAAGTTCTGGGATAACTCCACAAATAGAACTGAAGTTTTGCTTCAGGAAGGTTTTCCTTTGTCTATTTTCTATTCATGTTTTACCGATGTTGTAAAGTATAAAATAAGTCATTTAGGATAGATTAGACTGCCACCAGAAAAACATATTCAAAGCAAAAAAATAAAATTGGCAAAATTAGTCATTTTCAGCGAAACAGCTTTCCAGGTCAAGGATTACTTGCTGAAGAAACACTAGCTGAAGATGCAGCATTATAAATGGTCTCTCAGCCACTTGTACCAGTGGTCGAATAATTCATTTCTTAGTAAGAAATATGATGGTCTATTAGCAGAAAGAAGGATTAGGTGCACATTAATCAAACATTTCAGAGACGTATAAACATGCATATAGCATCCAGGAATATCCTATTACCCTATTTCAGAAGATATATGTAATCAATATTTCAAATATATCTAGTTAGTTTCATATCATTGAGTTTTAAGTATTTCCCCCCTCTGTAAAACAGGCAGGGCTTTCAAAGGCAGCATCAGTAATTTTCTGAAGTGCTGCTTGACCAAAATAAGTGTCTGAGCTAGATTTTCTGTGCTGTTCAAACAAGCCAGGCCAAAGACAAAACCAGTGTGATCTCCCACCAACAGATGGAGACAGAAAGAGAGGCTGACTACCGCTATCAGTTCCATTCAAAGTGCGTTGACCTGAAATAGTGTTAGTTCTTCGCCTTTTTCTGGCTGAAGAGACCTTCTAAAGCATTGGTGTGTCATGTGTGTGTCCCCCAATAAGGTAATCGTTGAAAAAGATTTAAAATATATTTGGTGGAAAGCAGTCTATCAGAGGCAGTAATTTTTTCTTTGCACTATCTGAAAACAGGAGGTGCATTTTTAAACACCAGTCTTTTCGCTGCTATTTGCATCAAGTAAATATATTTTTATTTGATTGTCATTTGCTTGTTTCCAGAAAGACCTCTAGGGAAAGGCAGAGCCCTTGGGCCCATGGCAACATTTACCTGGTACTCTGCCGACAGCCCTTCTTATTATTCCGTACTTCTTGCAGGAGGAGGACTGGTTTAAGGTAGAAGACTAGCTCATCTCTGGATATCAATTAATGCAACCGCAGTGGGCTCTGAGATTCAGTATGCATTACACTTTTTTTTTTCATAAAAAGCCATTTTTCATAGCTCGAAACTCAAATATTTATTTTTTGTTCAAAAAACCTCACTTCAAACAGTGCATCTTTCAAGAAGGGCAGTAGAAGTAATACATAGGGAAAAAAGTCTGTTTTCAAAACCAATATCCCCAAATCATTTCTAATAGCCGACAGTTGCAAATTTAAAGAAAATCTCCTATATGGAATTTTCTTGCCAGGGTCAGAGGGCTGTTAGTTATTTATTAGGGTATATAGAATCAAGGTTTTCATAGATGCAAAAAAAAAAATGTGTGTGAAGAAATCCAGATATTATTTCATGTTGTGGTCTACAAAGCCTGCAGTATGCAGCTTTCCTTTCATTAATTCTGTACATCCCCTCAGGCTTACACAACCTGTACTTCAACACCTTTAATATGGTGGCTCTGTGTCAAGGAGTGCGTTTCTGAATTCAGTCTGTGAAATGTCTGTAGGCATTCGTATTGGGCGTACACGTGGAAGGATGGCCAGGAGCTGGCTTCATCCCAGCCACAGGGGGTTTTGACGTCACTCCACGCAGCTGTAGAAGGGACACAGGAATGAGTCACCTCATTTTCTTGAAGCAAATGTAGATTCCTCATGACAGCACTTAGATGTTTCTAAACTCAGGGTTTACCAATGGGCAGCTTGTGTTCGCACAGAAATAGAAAAATAGAAGGAGCTACTTTAAAAGTAGTGAAATTTTTGTAGGTCCCACAGAGAAAGGGGCACAAGCACCAAAAGCTCCCTGTTCTTTCTGGGAGATCCCTTTGCTGCTGTGGGATCCCAAAACAAAAAAGCTGCAGGACCTGCCACAGGGCTGGCAGGCTTCAGAAGATGCTAGGGAAACAAGTGTGGAGTGCTTTTTTTTCCTGCGCATTTTCAGGGTATTAAGGCACTATGCAAATGTGTCTGGGGACAGGGGAGAGCTGCACGGGGACCTGGCAGTCACGGATCATCAGAGAAAAGGAGACTCTCTGGAAAGTCTCCCAGAAAAAATTGTCAGGATTTTTGTTAGGACTCACACATGTAGAGATGCACATGTGACAACCTTTGGACCTACAGGGAGGAGCAAGCAGTCCACATAGTTCTCTTGGATGCCCTCAGTAACAAAACTACTGAAATGAGGGACAGTGGGATGCTCCAGCGTGAAAACCTGGTAGAAGTTCAAAAAAGGTATGAAAAGTGGTCTATTGCTGCCACAGTCCATTTTTCAGAGTTGGAGAGACTGTTGTTCTTGGCCTTTGCGTCAAGCAACACACTCGTCGGGTAGCAGGGATTCGGCATATGGGGTTTCTTTACTGAGCATGCTAAAAGCTAAATCAAAACACAAACACGAACACAATGTTTGCTTTTGAACTGAGACACCCCCATTTAATAAGCCAGCTTCTTTTGCTCTGTTTGCCCAGTACCCAGCGAGCCCATCTGTATTCCCCCATCAGCCGCTTCCACACGAGCACGGTGCTGCTGGGCACCACCTTCTCTCGGCAGCACCGCAGCCGGGGCTGCAGGGACGCGCGCGCCAGCCGGCTGGCCACGGGGCCTGGCCTGTGCGTTGCTGAGCTGCAACTATCACTCCACAAATGGCCTGGGATTTGTGAGGCTGCTGTTAGTCTTAATACACACAGATAGGCACCCAAATGCCCTGCTTACAGTGGCACCCTGGACATCTCTTTCTCTACAGATCTGTGAGCTTTCTGAGAAGAAACCAAGGTGACACTGCACCGTCAAGGGCTCTGTCTGCACGCTGTTTTCCAAAAGTGAGCCTCCCTCCTCCCGTGCACACTGAGAATCCTCAGTATGCCCACGAAGCAAAGGGAAGCTGTTGAACATTGCCACTGGTGGCACCACGTAAATTTAGTTGGGCAGCATGTATGGTCGGTATGTGTAGGTACAACACAGCTACGCATGGTGTTTCAAAGAACGCTAATCTGACTTGAGTGGAACAGGTAATCTTTTGGGATCAAAGGAGTTTTTTGGCCCTTGCAGGTGCAAGCAGTTAATGGATGCTGTATTTTGCCTGTGGATGATTTTACTGCTCACATTAGCTCTGAAAGGACCGATAAACAAGGGAGAATAGTCTGAGACTTTTCAGTTGCTAAGGCAATGAATTAATCAGCTTGTATGTGTTCAGCATATTCACATGATCCTGCCAAGGCCTACAGCTTTAGGTGTCCCACTATATTTTTGCCAGCGTGAGAGAAGGGAGCAGAGGAATTGGCAGAGAATGAGGTGTCAGTGGTTAGGGCTGTAATAAAAATTTTGGAAGGAGAAAGCAGCACCTACTGCATACACCACATTCGTGTATTATGTGATGTTATAGCATGCCAGCAAAATGCGGCTTTTTGCCATCATTCTGTGTAACAGCTTCATTTAGCCTAATTATTGGATTTAAAATCCTCTTGTCCAGTAAGAGCTGATTTCTCCTCCCAGAGTTGTGAATCCAGCCTTAACTGTATTCAGTGCATTTGATCAGATTTACAGACCCTGAACCAACCCTGTAGCTGACAAGATATTGCTTCACTTAAATCATTAAATTTCTGTCTATCTCTGGAGCTGGGTTCTTTAAAACCTTCTTGGAGTAAGATGCAAACCAGCCAAGCAGCACCAACATCATTTCCAAATCCAAGCGCATCAGTGCATGCTCTGGAGGACGGAGGCTAGTACAGCATAGTTGATGTGCTTAGGTGAACCCTCAGTTTGTAAATGTTTTTGATGCTGATCAGGCAGTCCAACTTAATGACTGTAAATTAAATACTGTGATCCCTTCTGACACATGCAATTAGCAGGAAAAAAAAAAAAGGAAAACAAAAAAAGTTGGACTGTTTTAGTTGGGAAGATCGAATGAAGTGTTTTGATTTTTTGGTTCAGGATGCATTCCCATTTACCTACTTCAACATCAGAGATGGGGTCTTTCTTATGGTCCTTTACTGCAGGTCAGCAGTTAGTCAAAAAAATCCCACCCCTGACACTGGGGCCATAGTCATGGGAACATTTAGGGGAGGGTGCACTTTGCACTGTTCCCTCCCTGATCTGTGGTGCTGCCTCTTCTTTTTTCTCTCTCTCTCAGGTATACACACATCACTGCGCACAGGCACCCAGCAAAACCCCGAGCTCACATTTCCGAATGATTTTGCACAGGCAGTTGCTGCAGGTGCTGTTACATGCCTCCTTCTCAGTGTGGAGCCATTTTGGTTTCCTAAAGCAGCTTACCTGCTCTACTATCTGAAACAAAGGGTGGCCTTCAGTCAGAGCCCGTATAACCCCACACATCCAGCGAGGTTTAGCCCAGTCTGAAACAAAAAGGTGCCTGTAAGAAGGAAATCCATGGCCTGACCTACAGTGTCCTGCTAGGGAGAGAGAGCGCCGTGCAAGCTACCCCTGTAAGCAGGCAGGCAGTTATCGCCACATCTGGAGCTCTGAGCCCGGTCCTTACCCCAATTCCAGCCTGGCTTTGTGCGAATGTAAATCTCCTTATCAGTAAAGCGAAGATAATGCCACTACAGCACACTGCACGGTGTAGGAGAATTAAATGGATGAAGTTTATAAAGTGTTTTAGATGTCAGACAAAGTATATATAAAACCTAAACATCCTTACAGAGAGCTCTGATAGCTGAGTATCAGAAAACTAATAGGGAGAAATGCGTTACAGACCCGGCAGAGAGACCGGGTCTGATCCTGATCGCTGCGCTTGTGGAAAATCAATTTAATCCCAGCGGAGAGCAGCCTTGGGAGGGAGCTGCAGGCAGCGGGCAGGTGCCGGCAGGGAAAGTGCCACCCTGCACCCCTCACCACGCTCCCCGGGCTGATCCTGCTCGTCCCTGCCTTACACACTCAAGAAGACTGTGTGTCTGGGGGATCTGATTAAAACCCATTTGGAGGTAATTAGCCAGTCCTGCATAACGTGCAGGCCTGGTCTGTGCTCACAGGCATCGGCAAGGCGCAGGATGGCACCGAGGACGCCGGTACTCAGCAGCCAGCCCACAGACCTCCATGCACAGCAGTGAGGGGATGCACGGCTGCAGCCGCTGCTCCCTCCCTCTGCTCACCATCATCTCCCACGGCCCTCCCACGGCTCACACCCCAGTTCCAGGAACGTGCAGGTGGGAACAAGAGTGTTAACGTAGCTAAAATACCAAATCCACAAGCCGTTCAGTTCTACCGGTTGTTGTTAGGCTGACACGGAGTGGCAGTGAGGCTGTGCCTGATGCATAGCTGAAGCTGCAGCTCTCTCTACAGGCTCCACGCACAGTAGCTGCGCAGTCGCAGTCAGATCGACATAACCACAAAGCCTGCCCTGGATGGTCACCCGCAGGCAGCCCAGCCTCTTCATTTCCCTTCAGTGAACGAGCACCATGCCAGGCCCCCAGACGATGTGGCCATCCTGGAGGAAGGTGTGTGAGCACGGACAGGGCTGCCCTCTGCAGAGGACCTCGTCCTTGCTGCAGCACAGGCTGGCTGCAGCCCATGCAGCCATGCTCAAGGCACCGTTGAGTTCAGACACAACCAATGGCACAATGCAAGCACCACGGAGCTCCGAGCTGAGGGGCTCAAGCATATCCTGAAATTATGAGCACATGCATGTGCAGATATGGTCTGTGGGTCCAGGGCCACCACCCCCGATGGCACAGAGCTGCACAGGAGCTCTGCGTGTCCTGTGGGCAACCTGGGGAGGTTTTGTATCCTCCTCCGAGCTCTGGGGTGATGTATCCGTGTGGTGGAGAGGTAACTGCTCCAAACACTCCTCCAGGAGCTCCCAGCACACCGGTGATGGAGGAGCAGACAAAGGTTGTAGGGAGGGAGCAGGAAAGGCCACAGCCTCAGAACCACTGGGAGCAGGGAGCAACGCGAGGCACGAGGTGAAGGGCAGTGCCGGATCCAGCCTCCGTCTTTAATACTATCACATCTGGGGTTTTTGAATCGATGATTTTTTTGCTTTTCCTAGTATTTTCTTTATAACAATATAATTGGAAGATTCCTTAAGGTCATTTCATGGGGTAAATTTATTCGGAATATTACCTGCATATTTAGAGTTAAGAAGGACAAATATTTTATTTCCTTTTTTTATTGCTCCATTATTTATAAAGTTATCTTTGAATCTTGTAAATACTTTTTTTTTTTCATTTCCCTTCAGAGTTTGTCTTTCTCTTTGGCAAACATTGATTTTTTTTTTTTTATGTTTTTTCCAGTGAACCTTGAAATTAGAATGTCTTTTTTTTGTTTAATTTCTTTTTTGTACACTGGACTCATTGTCAGCACAGCAAGAGCAAGGTGCTTTGTTAGATTACTGCTGCTTCAAAGCTACTGAAAGGAAGAGTTGACCACATTTTATTGTATGTGTGTAGTTCCTTCATGAGTTGCAATTATTCTCTTTAAAACACAAAGCCAGTGCCAAGTTCTCAGGATTTTAAGGAAGCATTTTAAATTTTTTAGTATTTCAGAGTCAATTTTTACCAAATTATACCAGTTTGAAGAACTGTAGAATTGTTTGTCCTCTTAGTGGACAAATCACATGTACAGAAACAGCTATATACAAAAATAGCAAGGTTTGCGGGCAGAGAGAATATCTTTTTATTAGACCAGCTGATATAGTTGAGGAAAAACAAAAAGGAAAAGCTTTCAGACACACAAGCCCCCTGAAAGCGTTTCTGATTTTTTTTCAACTATATAAATTGTTCTAATAAAAAATATTACCTCTCCCTGCAAACCTGGCCTCTCTCCTACCCTTCTACCACTGCAGCTACGGCAACACTACTTCTAGCATAAAAATAATTGTATTTGTAGAGCAAAGAAATGATATCACCATTGTTCCAAGTGTTTTTCATCAAAACTACTCTCCGTTCCCTTTCCTACAGTAGAGATTTTTTTTTAATGGAGTATTTTTAGAAAATAATAATTTTTATGATAATTACTTTGTCATTGACATTTTATCTGCTGTAGCAGAAGAATTCTCTGTTACATAGTCTTGACTAAGAACGCTTTTTTTCTTTTGCTAAGT
This sequence comes from Psophia crepitans, assembly GCA_013399095.1. NCBI lineage: Eukaryota > Metazoa > Chordata > Aves > Gruiformes > Psophiidae > Psophia > Psophia crepitans. The sequence goes on from VWZZ01000178.1 coordinate 110,087, forward strand.
AGCCAGGGCACTGTAGGTTATGAAATTAAAGCTTAAATTATAGTAGGGTAAAGCGGTTGGACCCAGGAACACAGATACCTTTGTACCCTTGGTCGGCCTGACGTGCCGTCAGAAAGTTAGGAAATTCTTCAAAATATTCAGCTAAAATGAAATCCTCCATAAACTAAAAGGGTTTGCTTTAGCTTTGTGACCTGGGGTTATACATTATGCTAAGCAAGTATAAGTCTGTGTTCAAAGGCTAAAGAGCAGGTAGTAAGTGTTTAAAGCAGCAAGAGTTGTGTTTAAAAAAAAAAAGTCTTTAAAAATGGATTGTTCTAGGCTATAATAAACTATGAATTGTAAAAGGTTAATTGACAAAATGATACTCGTCTAACGCCATCTCTGTAATAGCAATCATTGCTGAATCCATAATTCAGGGGTCTTGCTGTATTGACAATTACATTTCCTCAAAAAGACTGCAGTTATTTCCTCAGTCTGTTTAACCTGTGGTAATTAATTATAGATTTACAAGTGGTACACAGGAAGATACAGGTATCTGCAACCACTGCGCTGCTGGCAAGAAAGCAAAACGCTGGTCTGCAGCCGGGGCCGCCCAGGTATCAGCGTGAGGATTCGTGCCATGGATTGGCCTTTGCCTCGCTCGCCGTCCGAATGAGAGCGCCGGTGCGGGGGGCGGTAATTAGCCTGGTCGCACATCTGGCGATCAGGGAAGGGCAGCCTCGCCTCAAGGTTGCCCCTCTTAGGTTCAAATCCCGTTTTTGCAGAGCCTCTGACCTGCAAATCTGATCTATTTTCCTCCGAACTGCATTTCTTATTCAGTGAGATACGATGCGTTAGCAGTGAACAAACCGGTAAGATTTGAGGAATAGTAACAAACTTCTTCCCTGTGGCACATGCTCAGAGTGCCACAGACACCCTCCTCACGGCAGGAAAGATTCCTTTGTAGCTTATTTTTTTTCCCTAAAGTTATTATGCCAAATGAGAGCAATTTTGTTTGTTGGTTTCTTATAAAAAAGCAACAGTTCCCCAATGGGAAGACAAGTGGAATCGCTGGCATTGCCGTTTGCAGAAAGGACTTGCCTGGCACTGGCTACGTCAGCGGCTTTTGCGAGCAGAATGAGGAGCCGCACGTTCACTTCCATCCACACCTGCCACAGTCTGTACCCAAAAAAATGGCACAGGCTTCCTAAGAAGGGGCTATTATGTCTCCTTAATTACAATTCATTACTTTGTTTTTAACAGTACAAACTTATCAGCTGTAACAAAAGATGTTTAAGAAACAAACCTTGTCAAAATAAATGAATTAAGAGCATTCATCCTTTCCCAGAGTGTGAAGAAGTTTGTAAGGCGATAACGAATTCCGTAATGCATTAGCCACACTTCTTATAATGTGTGTACCACTTACTCCGTAACTTGCTAAAGTTTTGTCATTCTCACTGAATCTGCAGTTATGGGCACAAATTAGCAAGATTTGATTGTAATTGGACTTTGAGCAATTCAGCTATTATCCTGCCAAACGCAGGACCTTTTCCCTGTGCAGAAGCCTGCTAAAGCTGCATGAAATCCGTATGAAATCCATAGGCGTGCTACCTTTGGGCTTTGCTGTATTACTTGGCAGCGCCTTGTGCTGGAGAAGGTGCAGAGCGTCTTCTGCTCCCCTCCTCGTCGCTACACCACATCCCTCCTGCTGCACCTCAGACAGACGGACAGAAGTGCCATGTCACACTGGATCCAGACTCCTCCGGCTCCTGGGGACCTCAGCTCACAGTCCCAGCTTGCGAGCTCAGGTTGAGGCCTGTCCTCATGGCTGAGTGCACACATTTTTGAGAGATGCTCTGGAAAACAAGAAGAATTTGCTGTTCTCACCACAGCAAACCCAATCAAATTTTTAAGGAGCTGAGCTGTTTGCAATCCAGCTCACACAGAGCTACACACATCTTCAGCCCATGTATTTTCTCATTCTGATAGAATTTTTCCCCCCTGCTATTTAGAAGCCGAGACAGGCACAAGGAGGTCAATACTACCAGGGGTCCAGCTTTAGATTTTTGGCATCAGAAGCATGAGGGAGCAGGGAAACAAAGGCTATAGGACACGTATGGGAGAGATGTATCTGCAGTGAGGAAGAAAAAAGGGTTGGGCAGATATTCAGGGGAACGGTCCGAGACATTGGCCCCTGCCCCAGTCTCCCAGTGATTCCTGGCAAGATGAAGGAATACAGCGCACCCAAGAAGAATTGTTCTTGGAGCAATACCACCTCGTTATCGCTGGAGTGTGATACACCTCGGTGCGGTGTGCAGAGGTTCTGGCTACCTGAAAAGAGGGGAAATCTGGAAATCTAGCCTTGATGGCTCTTTCACAGCCCCACAAGGCTATTCCTGCAACGTGCCATGCAGCTGTGTATCCCTCACCTGCAGCGGGACCAGCATGTGCAGCAGCATGAGGAGATCTGGAGTCCTCAGTTATGGGAGATGATAGAAAGCTGTTGGATAGAAAGTTGTGGAGATGCTCAAAGAACAAAACACATTTTGGAGCTGCTAACTTATACTGCAGCCATTCCCATCCCCACAGCAGTCAAATTCAAGGAAGCGCAAAAGCAGAATTGCACCAGTCGTGTTCATCCACGAGGAGTAGAACTGAAATCTGAGCTCCAAACTCATAATTAAAGAATGTTTTTAGAGTGGCAAATAGATATGTGCCCTTGTGCCCAGAAAACAGTGAGCTGTTTGAATACCAATCTCTGTGGGAGATCCAATATGCCATTGGAAGAGCTGTTCTTGAATGTCAAAGATAATTCCAGCACTGAAATAGTCCAAAACTGCCGTAATTTTTCCTATTAGATATCTCCCTGAAACTGCCAGAATTTTAATAAAGCATATGGTAATATTTAGCTAATAACATAACAGGCATTTCTTAAAGTCCGGATACGCTGTACCTGTTGGCTGGCAAACAGCTCACAGGAGGCCGTTTGCCTCATGGGCAGAGGACATCGCATCTCTTCAGCGTGGGAGCTCAGCCCCTGCAGCTGGCCAGGTGCCACCAGCAAGGACAGCCAGGGGGACAGCCAGGGGACGTACCCTCTGCAGCACTCAGAGCAATCCCCAGCGGCCGCAAACCACCCCTGGGCTCTGTCCCTGGGGGGGTCAGTTTGCGCCCCAAGGCCAGGACCCACCAGCGCCAAGCATGACCCCATCCCTGCTGCTGTGCGTGCAGGAGCACAGCTTTCCATTTCTTCATCTCGTCTCTGCCAAAGTCCTACCCAGGCACGGTGGGCATCTCAGCCACGTTCTTACTCATCTTTCCAGTTAAATACGGCACTCTTCACTAGCACCAGTTGTTACCAGTTTACCGTGATATTCGGTGGTAACTGTAGCAGCAAATGTTTGGGGGTTAAGGTGTGTTTTCTAAATGTCCGATATTTATAGCTGTGGAACAATTCATGAATTGTCACATTCACCTGAAATGATTCATGGTTATAACTGGAGAAGAGCTTCTGCAGGGAAAAATTAGGCCATACTGACTCACATAAACAAATTCAGTAAACCACAACAAGCTGCTGGAATCTATTTTAAATAATACTTTGGCAGCGCAGTGCAAAAATAGTTTACTGACTGGTTAGTTAACTTGGGGTCCATTTCCCATCTCTCTCTCTCTCTCTATATATATATATATAACATGCTGGTGAAATAAGCATATATTTTTATTTGCTGGTGTAGAGATGGCACATGCTACTATTGTGGTTCATACACCAACATGAAAAAAAATCCATTACTTTTAGTATGAACTAGGTGAACACTCAACCATCTCTGCAACTCTGCAGCTCACAGAGGAAAACTTTTCTCTACTTACCTCACAAATAATTGTGAAGCCTGGTATTCAGCTTAGCTAAAAAATATAGCACAAAAAAATGTTTACATGTCATTTATACACTTTACATACTGACTACAGGAAGAACTGAAGTTATTTTTCTTTTCACTAGCAACATAATTTAATATCACCAGTGGAAACTAGAAGTATCTGAACAGGTTGGGATAAACTCCAAGCACTGCTGATTTTTCAAGTTCTGGACACAAAAACTGGGGGCTAAGCAGAACTCTTGCAGCATCTCTGCAATGATTACAGCAGTGTTTTCTAGAGGCGAGAATGGAAAACCAAAACTGAGCATGGGAAAAAAAATGAGCAGAGAGACAACAAACACTACCCTACTACCTGACTATCAAACTTCTCTTGAACAGATCCATTTCTCAACCCAGTCTTAAAGAAAACAGCCGTGTGTATAGCGTGTCTCTCAAGAGTCACGAGATACCCTGCATTTCATATTTCTTCACCTACTCTTGCTCTGCATAATGCTGTCCCTGGGATCTCACACTGCTTCAGCTCCTTCCCTGCTCAGAACAAGGTCATAGTGCACCGACCTTATATCCTGCAAAACCAAAAACATCCCGTAGCCTGGGGTTTGTTTTTTTTTTTTTTCCTTGAAATCTGCAGACTAGTGGAAAGTATTGAGAGTGAAGGACTTCTGCTGACCTTTAGAGAAACTTCCCCCACATCACTGCCTCTGGCACTGACAATAGTCATTTCCCCCACCTGATTTGTGTTTCCCACTGCAAGCACAGCAGATGCATCCCAGACTATGGAAGAAGGGACAAGCCTGAAGAGCGCAATAAACTTTTGAGACATGGCATCCCCAGGCTCAGAAGGGCTCCTCTCTCTGAGCCTGGCAGCAGGGTATGCAGTATGTCAGCATCCTCACAGCCTTTTGGAAAGCAAAGGAAACCGTAATCCATCTTTGCTTTCCATGCATCTCCTACTCTAAATTTACACCATAGTGAAAAGGAAGTTAATGGATTTGTGAAGGGGTCCCGCGTTACCATTTCTCCCATAGCTTGTGCATCAGCATGGTTTGGATCGAGGGTCTCCAGTGCTGTGTGGGGTCCCCAGACCTGTGAAAGCAGGCTGCCAGAGGAGAGGCAGGAGAAGCACAAGCCAACAGATACTGGAGAGGAGCAAGAAAGGAACAAGGTGACTATAACTCAGACAGCAGCACACAGGTCACCTGTCCCCTGCACCAGCACAGCCACTCTCTCTTCCCAGGCACAGGTATGGGTGATGCCGTCTGCTTCAGCTGTTCCTCACGGGGCCTGAAGGGCTGAATTAATTCTCAGCAGCTCATCATACAGCCCTCTGCTTTCCTAAACAGTCACTGGGATCCAGTTTGCCAGCAATACATCTGTATGAAATGAAGTTCAGCACAGTGTACGTCAGTAACCACCCTTACAGTCACACCGTAGTACCCAAATGCTGTGTAAGTGGAAGGTTATTTCCATAAAAGCCTTCAAGTTAGATACATATTTTCTCATGAACAATTTCTCATTAACAACCCAGAAAGCCGATGCAGATGGACCAGAGCAGCACAAGTACAATGATGCTGTGTCTGGCAGGGTCTCCCCACTCGGGCATCTCGGTACATCGTGGAGGGCTCCCTGAGTCAGCACGTTTGGAGCTCTGCACCCCTGACTCTGGGACAGACCACTGCTTAGACACTGCCTTTGCCATGTTAACAGAGAAATATGGCCACCCAGCCCGAGGCGAGGCTCTGTGTGACATGGACTAGCTGGGCCTGGTGATAAGCCAGATATTTCAGTCCCAGCCCATCCCCATTTAAAGAAAAAAAAAAATAAAAAAAAGTCCTGTTCATGACTTTACATTCATAAATACTCTCACAATGTCAAGGGATGGGGGGTTTTCATCAATTCATTAGATCTGCTCCCATGAATTATTTATATGCAGTGCTAAAAATGGTTCTGAAACATTACAAGAATTCAATATCAGTTTTCACAGTGGGATTTCATCATTTTAGCACTGGAGCATAATAGCCTAATGCAATACTAATACGATATGGTGCTAATAGGGTACAATGAGAGTTCTCTCTAATATGCAAACATTTCCATGTTGCATTATTATTTCTTTTAAGTTAATATGATATGGTGATAATATGATGAAATGAATTAGTTTCATATCATTGTTTGCATGAGTTGCGCATATTAAAAGAATATTTCCCCCCCTCCCCTTGAATTCACTTGGAATGAGCTTGAAAATTTACCCTGTAGTTATTCTTATGCTAATGAGGCTGTTTAGTAGGAAACACTCCCGCTGTTGCTTAGCCAGCTGAAGAAAGAATAGGCGCGTGTCACCTCTTGCTGGAAATAAGAATTTTCCTGGCCTGTTTTGAAAGCCTCTGTCCTAAACATGTTTGCTTTACCATTTCCCACTAGCTCAGAGATTCATTGCATATTTATGATAAAATCCCTGGTCAATATTTATCAGGAGTGCTTCTACATAAGCGGACACGTCTCCCGGTTCAGCTGCTGCCGAGGGGAAAGGCACGGGGAGTCAGGCGTTAGCAGCCCTGCGAACACCAGCCGCGGAGGTGACCGCGGACGCAGATATCATGGCTGTCCTCGTCTGGGGTCTGGTACATGCTGGGAAGAGCTAGGTGGGCAAGCCCGCTCCCAAGCTCCAGGGTCAGTCACAGTATTCCCCTCCCAGCGTCATGACATTTTGCCTGTGCCGTGCGTGCATCGATGCAAAAAGCCAAGCTGGTGTGAAGGCTTTACACTCTGTCCCACAAAACATCCGTCAGCTTTGGAGAAAAATCCTGTCTGCTCTTCCTCTCCTGTGGACCCCGGCCCAACAGACTGCTGTGAGGACCCTTCATGCCCCTGCTCTGGTGGCAGACCTGTGGAAAGCATCCTACAGATGCTTTGGCATCCCATGCTGGACAGGAGCTGACTTGCTTGGGGCAGCCAGGAACCTCTGTCCTGACCCTCTGCAAGCATTTTTATACCATGCTTAAATGTGCAAACTGGAATGGCTGTAATGGACTTTATGTGGCCCTTTTCAGAGAGACTCCCAGGGCTCACTCTGCTCGTTAATAAATGAGCACTGAAATGTTGAGGTTAAGTATTGGGGGATGTCGTGGGATCCCCATAGAGGATGACGCAGAAGGACATTCATAACAGCAAACATTAACTTCTGGCTACTGTCCCCCTGGCTTCCCCATGGAGCAGGGAAGCACCCACTTGAGCTGGCTGAGAGCAACACCCTCATCTGCCCGCACCCTCACTTTAACCTCATGCAGATCCAGGAATCACCTTCAAGTCCCAGCAAATCCAGCTAGACTGAATCTGAATTCAGGCTCCAGGACCTTTAATTCACATGCAGTTACTCAAGAAAATTTTACACGTGAGGTTAACAGCACATGTACAACACTGGAAACTTCCCTAAATGTTACAGGGGTTTAAAATGTCATAAATAAAAGAGTCCAGAGTTGTTTTTAATTATCAGATTTCCAAAGCTACTCTACATAATTCCCTGTATAATCCAATCTTAAACTCAGAAGACACTCATGCAGATGACATTTCCTCTCTGTTTTGAATGAGGATTATTTTTAAGAGGATACAGAACCTGGAAATATTTCAATAGGTCTGATATTTAAAGCATATTTAATGGCTTTTATGTTTTAATCTTCTTACTGACTAAACTTTAGAGAGCTGCAAGGAGTTCAAAAGTGAAAAAAATAATTAGACATTAGTTAACAACACAAAACACATAGGTAATGGGTCCGCTGATTCAGGAACAGGAGAAAACCAGGAGTGGTTGTCAGGGCACCCCAGCACACCGTTCTTTCTACTCTCCAGGAGTCACATTGCTCACATCATCTTGACACTCTGAAAGGTTTCTACTGCTTACAGGCTTCGCTTCACTGTTGGCAACAGGGCGATCCAAAAGCAATGGGCTACATTCACCAGATTCCTTATGAATGAGCAGATGAGAGCAATCTGCCAGGCAGAGAGCAGAGGCAGCTGAATAGTTCTCATAACTTTCATTCTGCGTTTTCAAGCCTGAACGCAACGTAACTTGGTCAGAGATCTCTCTGGGGATGACTACTCAAATTAAACAAATCTCGCAGAAAATTATACCAAAAACCCCCCTGCTGGTTTTCTGAACTTTGGAGTTTTAGAAACAAAGTCTGATTTTGATCGTGCAAGCTCAGCCTTGCTGCCTCGGTGCTGTTGAGAGTCAGGTACTCCACTGCTACCGGGTGGCAGCGAGTTACTCCTGGTGCTCAGCTCCCTAAACTTTACACACACTCTTTTGCTGCTTCAGTCCTGAAAGAGCCTGCAGACAGCTCCCTGCTTGTTTTTCCTTTCACACTCTGCCTAACCCCAGGAGCAAGGAGCTACTTCATTAGGAGCAAATGTATTAATTAGCAGTGAACCTGTTTAACCCTCATGCTCTTTCATGCAGCTTCATAATGAATCCCAACCAATCTCGGGTTGTAACTTTACTGTTTTCCTAGATTAGAGCAGATAGTAGTTCTCTTGAAATCAGAAGCAATGGTCTAGCAAACATCTCTTTCGAAGAGGCCCATATGTTGGAGTCTGCTGCAACTTCCCCATGGAGGGCTGGGTGTCCTCTGGAGTGAGAATTACCACGTAGGGCACTCCTGCAGCTTTCCTCCAGCTTTCTGAAGCTGTGCCCTGAGCCAACATCAACACAGGTTGAGAAAGGAGTAGTGATAACTTCCAAATAAACCCCATGTACCTTGTTTCTAGTGTTACTGTCCACATTTCCACATCTTCTCTCAAAGAATCACATCAGTGAGGTCTTACTAGAGTTAAGACATCAGGGCAGGTTTCTTGAGCTACCAGCCAACATGAGCTCCCTACTATAGCTCCAAGCACCGTGTCTGCTGGAGGCCAGGCGTGTGGTGCTAGCTGTGATGCATAGCATGACCATGGGTGTGGAGCACAGCTCCTGGAGAATCTCATGCCCACGCGCCCCAGCCACGGGGCTGCAGCTCTGCAAGCACCACGTGGAGCACAGCAGCAGGGGCTGTGCCAGATAAGGAGGTCCAGGAAGGTCTTTGCCAAGTGGCAGCTTTTTCACCCCATTGCAGCGGCAGCAGTCAATTTCAGTTATTCCACTGAGCAAGACCCAGTGTGGCCATGGGTGGACACTGGCTTTAAGCTCTTGGTCTCTTATAAAGGAAACTCTTTGTGATGTGCCAGGCTTCACGTGTGGCTGCCCGAGGAGTAATCTCAGGCTGACCATCAAAAAACATCAATTAAAAAAGCCACATTTTGAAGATTTGGATGCATACTTCTTTCTGCACCGAAAGAAGTGATTTTGCAAAACTTTCCCGTGTGGATTTGATTACTTTTAGCTGTTAGTGGGAAAAAATAGGTCTTGCACAACTTAAGCACAGTAAGCCTGGCCATTATTTTACTCTGAAAAATCAAAGGTTTCTTAGTGTTACCATTACTATTGCTCTGTTACTTGTGGAAAACAACTCCAACTATCAGGAAATAATTATGAACAAAGCCCAGTTAATTATACAAGACATCTCAGCTGCCCTAATTAAGGATCAGTTCAATACTATTCACTTGGTAATTTTTTTTTTTTAATTGTGGATAGATTTAGTAGAAGCCTGGCTGATAAACAAATAATGAGATTGGTGGTCCAGAAGGAATCTGATTAATAAAATTATTCACCAATTATTTATTTCCTCTCGTTTATATCATTCTTCCTTCTGCCTTAGAACAGCAATAGACCAGGGATTGCACTCACTGGTTTCAAGACCAATGTCCCTTCCTGTCACAAACGTCCTACAGTCCCAAGCCAGAGGAATAAAGCTTTATTCACACAACCATGATAAAATAGGGGAACAATTCAAAGTTGAGAAAACACTAAGTCCCTGATGCAGCAAAACATCACATGCAGGTAGATTCTCGGATCTATACAAGCCTTATGGACTTTGCTACAAGCACTCACCTGGCATAAATACAACGTTCATGGACTTTGTGCTCAAACATGAGAAAAAGGTCAGAGCTGAAAAAACCCTAGAGACAAGCTACAGCTCTGGTCCCACAGCAGACATCCCCACCACTTTCCATAGAGCCTGTTGACCTCTAAGTACAGCGTCCCAAGCCCAGAAACAGGGTCACAAACAGAAGAAATTGAGAGCTCCTGCCACAGCTACTGAAATCAGCCCCTAAATGTTCCCAGGAGATCTCAGCAGTGCCAGAACAGGCATCCCAACCAGCCACACAGGCAGGGCAGGAGGGGAGCACTGGGGTGACACTGGGAGGAGGAGGAGGAGAGAGTCTCTGGTTTGAATGCCTGCAGCTGAGTCCCAGCAAATCCTTGTGTGTTACCACCAGATCACGGATGGATGACTGCAGTTTAAACAGGAAAACAACTTTACGTATATTTTAAACTACAGCCTGCTAGCCTCATATTTTAATATGAAACTGAAGCAATTTACTTCCTTTTTAATGGATTATAGAAGGAACTCAAAGATAATGCTTCTACCCTTGTATGATCAATACCTTTAGCACACTTATGAATTATTAATATTCTGCTCACAAAATTAACCACCTCTGAAGAGGCATAATTGCTCAATAACAGCTCAAAAGAAAAAAACATTTAGGGAAGTAAAATCTTTCTTTGCATTTTTAGAAGTTTCTAGTAGCTTTCTAGTATAGCTGAAAAGCTACACTATTTATTATTCAATGTAGTATATTAATTGTAACATACCTATTAATTTTTCTTCTTTCCGTGGCACCATAAAGGAAGTTAGCATATGACTCTTTAATCAGTGAAAATCCCATACCAGGAGGACTGTCTCATTATCTTCCTCCTAGAAAGGAGTCTCTATTCCAGATGGGGAGGCTTTGGGTAAGAGGAAGGGCTTGCGCTGATTTAGCAGTTAGGGTAAGTCAGTATTATTCAGGATCGGTGTGTGCAACATTACACCATATTCCCAGCGCTAACACCACGGTGCTCCTGCTGACATCTCTTCACCAATGTTGTTGATAAGTATCCTAAAGAGGACATACATCTTACTGCTAATTAATATCATGTGCTATACTCAGCTGCATTTCATTAGCTGAATTATCAAATTAGATAATAATCTTCCAAAATGTGTCTCATTTTTAAAATTCACGTCTCGTTTTCTGAATGAAGAGGAAATACAGAGATGTCAAATCTCTGCCTAGGGAGCTCTGAATCCGACTTTCTTTTTTCCAAGTGCTATTTTACGTGTTCTAATAAGTTTGAATTAGGATATCTTGGCCAAAAATGACAGTCAGTATGGAACTGTAAAGCTTACAAATGTCTTTAAAAATTTCAACTAACAGAGAGCAAATGCCACAGAGGGACTGATGGCTCAGAGCATTGCTTTGGGTCATGGAGGCTCGAGTGATATTCCAGGCAGTGCTCGCAGGGGTACAGGGCTCTCCTTTCTATCTTGTAGCTCTCTGGCAGCAAAATTGTCCTTGATTTAATGAAAATGAACAAGCTTGAATAAATATATTCTTATCTAAACAATAGGTGAATTATTGGATCAAATATTTTCAAGGCAAAATTTTTATATCTATGCTTAACAGGCCTGCGACAGCACGGCTGAGTGCTGGTAAAAACAAAACAACGGGCCACTCACTTGGTCTTTTACACAGCTACTCCAGGGCTGAGCAGGTCCAGAGTTGCTACCAGTCATTGAGATCTGTTTGTAAGCTCTTTGCATTGAATTAGCAGCGGCCTAATCTTCGCATCCATAAGGATGTTAACACCTTTGCTGCAGCTACGCTGATTGTTAAGTTTAATGGAAACTTCTCAGGTGTGAAGCACAAACTTTCAGGTCTGAAACTGGTCCTTGTTCCCATGAAGAGATCTTTCAGACCGTAGGTGTTCAAGCCAGATACACTGATTTGGGTGGGTGAGTGGTGGGGGTTGTTGTTTTTTTGAGGGGTGTTTTGTTGTTGCTTTTGTGGTGATGATTTTTTAGTTGGTTTTTTTTTTTTTTTCAGAAGTACCAGACAGGTTTGAAACTATGAGAGCACAAAAATACTTACAGATTTTTCCATTACCTACTACACAACAGCCTTAAAGAGAGATGCTTTGTTTACCTTTCATGGATCCTTTGAGCTTCCTCTTATTTCCTTTGTTTCTACCAATGCTGGAAAATCTTTGACGAACATAGTTTCAAAGTGTTCTCTGGTCTCACAATTATTTCCTTAAAAAGCATGTATGTATATCTGAAAACAAGTGCTGGATTTCAGCAACCTCTTGTGTAGCCTAGTAAAATAGCAGGAAGAATAACATAAAATTAACCAGGTTGACTTCTCTAACTCAGATATGTTAAACAACCTTCATCATTACAAATTTCAATAGGTGTTGTAATGTTACAGTGTGTAACTTATGCATTTCTTTTTTCAAGGTCTAAAGGCAGAATGAATAGCTGACAACCAGAAAGTCCAGGCAGACTTACGAGCAAGAAACTATCACTTATGTGAATGCTAAGAAAGTAGCTGTCTCTGTACAATTAAAGTTCAAGGTTGCATCTATAATAGGTTTTTCAGCTGTATTTGAAAGTAGATTTAAATTGTTACTCACCCCTAACCTTGTTAGAGATTCATGGTGTCGAGTATGTAAAGCAGAACCGACTGAAAGGGTTGTAACACATTTACTGAAGAAAAAGAGTCTTGTAGCTGGAGAGAATACTGTGCAGGGAAACTACAGGGTTTTGGAAAAGCTGCTTTTTGTGAGAGGTACATTTTTCTTACACCATCTGAATTATTCTTAGGAGAGAGAATTTTTAGTCTTGTAGAGGTAGTCATGGTCATTCATCAGTTTTATAAAGATGTTTATTTTCTATCCAGCCAAGAAATTAAGCAAGGAACTGAATTTTTAGACTTGGTTAGTTATGAAATGGGTCCTTGTGTTTCTATCCAGCTCTGGTAAGGATATGGGAAAGGATTTTCTGTCAGTAATTCAGATAGGTTCTTTTTAGAAAAAGCTGTGATTACCCACTGGTGTTCTCTGTAACAGCCTCTGGGCCCAGAAATGCAGCAAATTCTTCCAGGCGTCTTTGGGAGCTCCTGTGGAATAGCGATATGATTGGAGTTGTTTTTGCTTTGATTACAGGATGTTTCTCACACTGTTCATCAAATAGAAAATGATGTGGGAGCTGTAAGTGAAGAGAATAGAGTGATCAAGATCCCACTCTGTTTCAGGACTTCAGAAAAGGAGGTAGAAAAGACGAAAAGCAGAAGGAAAAAGGGAAATGCCAGCAGGCCAGCCTAGTCATTTAGAGCGGCACGAAGGAAACTAGAAAAGAGAAAGAGAGCACTGAATGGGTAACATTAAGTAACGGCATAATGCCCAAATATTTGCAATGTTTGCTTCCGAGCACCTGGCAAAGTCATGTTTCCCATTACAGCCTAATGCCGGGCCACGATCCCGCGGTTCAGCCGCGATCCTCTCTGGCTGTTTTCCCTGATGAAACGCTTCTGCGGCAGCTCTGCAAATTCCACTGTCCAAGTCCTCACTTCCAGCTGAGGCTGAAATGGCATCTCTTGAAATCTGCAAAATGTCATTTAAAAAGTACATTTTGCCCACTCCACTCTTTTCATTTAGAGAATCTGAAGAGGGATGGAGATATTTAGATCTCCTAAAGGGCGATTCTCACAGCATTTTCAAGAAAGTCAAGAATTTGAAAACCCTGCTACACCTGCATACATCTTACACTGTACCCATCACATGGTTTTTAAGCACTTCCAAAGCTCCTGAGTACTTTGGGACCACGAGTCGTGATAAGCCTCCCGGATGCTTATCTTCTGAAAATAAGAGGTTAAACCTTTTGAGAGAGACTTCCTCCTAAAGGAGCTTCTGCCTCACAAATCACAGACCTGACGTAGCCTGTCAGATGCCAGTTCACCGAAGAAAGCTTGTAGCTGTAAGCACATTAGCGATATACAATGTTATCGCCACAAACTGATATTTGACTGCAGCCCTTACTGACCTATGAATTTTACCACAAAGAACAGTTGTTTGGCTTTTTTATACATGTATGAGGCTACAGGTTCCAGAATTCATAAATAGTAAACTATATTAAATACAGTGAAAATTGACTGATGATGAGTGCGGCTCTTCTGGGCTAATTTCTCTTCTAAACCATGATATGAAAATTCCAGCTAATGGGCTCGTGACAAGACTAAACAGGGGTAATAGCAGACTTAATCAAGAAAACAAATGGGATTCATTAAAAGCTGGCACTTGGCAGATAATCTTTGGAGAGTTCTCACCTCAATCTACATGTCCCCATAAAAAAAAAAAAAATTAGAAATCTTCAGTTGTTTTTATCTCAGGCTGTTGAGCCAAATCAGTGGGAAAATATCAGACACAGTTAACTTCGAACCCTTTGTTCCATGTTTTAGAAGATGTACCCTCTTTCCAACTCTTTTTATACTCTTTATCACAGGATTCATGGCAAAATGTTAATTAGAATTTTCTTCTCACAGTTGAGAAGACAAAATAACAGGTAGCGTAAGATGATGTTGCAGTACTAAAAGCATTTCTTGTCAAATACTACTAAGGAAATACATATACATGTCTTTACACATGTATGTATTATATACAGAGCCTATAAATCCTATGCATTTCTATCTAGGTCGAGTACAGAGATATCCACACACCTACCCTGCATTGTGCATTTTTGCAACCTGAAAGGCTGGAAATGGCAGCCAAATCGTATTCCAAGTTTCAGAAATACTCAATCTACAATGAAGGAAGCCAACTCCCTAAATATAAACATCTTCAAAATTCAGTTTCAATTCTGATGTTCAGCCTCCCATAAAAAGAAAGAAAACTTAGAACCTGATTGTCACTCTCCTCCAACAGCTATTATCTTAAAATATACATAGAATTACCAGGTAAGCAGATAACTCCCCCAAATCAGTAACTGAACATTTCTTTAGTCAATGTCACATTATCAAAAAGTGGTAAAACAACTTTAGAATGCAAAAGATACATGTCCAGCCTTGACCTACTTCGAATTTAAGAGCAAGACAAAAATAACTTTTTGGAATTATGTTTTATTCACTTCTCCTAGAAACGCACATCATTTACTGTCCCCAGAATCTAGGTAACCTACCTGAGTTTTCTAGAGGCCAATTGAAGACCTCACTGATGCCAGTGCATCAAACGACTTTTGATGGTTTTGGTATGTTTGGGATCAGGAATTGTTACATATATTCAGTCTGTTCAGCAATTTCCCCTCATTGCAAAGACCCTTTTGCTTTTTGGTCACATCTCAAGGACCACCATTAGAAGGTGGTATTATCTACCTTCTCTTCCCTGCACTTGCAGAAAACTCAGCTCCCAATTTATTTTCTGTCATTTGGTTCACTAATACTTTGTCCTGCAAAAGCTTATTTACTCTCACTACCAACTCCTAATTACTTTAGGAAAGTCATATTGTTTTCTCATTATGTTCTTCTAGCTCTGTTCTGTGCAAGGCATATTTTATGTTAAAGCGTCCAAATTTTTTCAGGTGGCTGCACCCTTTGCAGTGTACAGCCTTACACAGTATCTAAATTTGCTAAGGCAATTTGAACATTTATCTGATTGCTAATTAATGTCCTATAATAATTCTGACCTTTAAACATTGTCTTTTAGCGCTGCTGTTCCAGAGGCCTGCTGTGCACATGCTTGCTTGCTTTTTTTTTTTCTTTTTTTGGTGACATTTTTCCACCTATGACTTCTGCTGCTAGAGATGTCCCAGCTCACGTAAGCGCTGCTGATGGAGGTTGGAAGTAGCCCTGGCTAGCATTTTAAAGTTCGGATTGAGGGGTGGGTTTTGTGGGTTTTTGGTTTTTGTTTAATTCTTTTATTTTCTCTCCATTTGCTTTTAAGGCTTGATTACCTCCGTTACTCTTGCAGAAAACATTCAGAGAGAGGAGCTGTTTGCAGTGTACGAGCATGCTGCAAGCTGGCTCCTTGCAAGCCACATCCGTACATCTTCCCCTCTAAGTCAGCAGGTCTAAACATGTGCACCAAGAGCAGGAAAGGTAATGACCACCTGAAAGCTGTGGGTGAGGGATGGAGAATCCATGGTTGAGTTCAGCTGGTGCACAAGAACCACCGTTATCATCCCCACCTTTCAGGGCTGGCTTTTCCACACAAATTCAGGGGACATCTATGGGACATACAGAGTTCTCCAAGAGACAGCCCTTCTGCTTCATGTAACTACATATTTAATCCTTCTCCAGATACCGTTATTGACTCTCTCTCTACCCAGTGTCCTTCCCTGATGAATATTAACAGTATGGGAATGGCTATAAAAGGTTTGTTATGGGAGAATACAAGGAGAATCTTCCTTTGCGTTAGAGCATTTGGGGGGGGGTACAGGCGTGTGTGCAACGGTTCATGGTCCTGTAATCACAGGGATATCTGATACCATAACTGGCCATATCAGAAACCTTTTTCTATTTTTGAGATGAATCCAGAAAAAGGAAGCAATGTGCCAAATCAGAAACCACCACAACAGTGCTCTCTGTGATCCCAGCTCAGAGGAAAGGCTGGATTTACACCTTACTTTCCCTTCCCAACACTCTGAAAAGAGAGTTCAGAACAACAAGCTGCCTTTCTCAGGAAGCTTCATACATAACCCATTTTGGTGTCTCCTGAACAGCACAGAGATTGACCTCACCCCTGTTTCACACACAGGGAAAACTGAGTAGAAAAGAGAAGTGACTTACTGAGGCTAGGAAGAGCTGGTGCTTCAGAGCAGCAGACGTTGTGCCACCATGCCAGGGCTGCACCCCGAGGCAGACCTGGAGATGACACGAGCAGGTGGGCTTTCCCCATGGGCCAGCAGCAGCTCTGCCCAGGGAGCTGCTGGCAGCCGTCGAGGCCTTTTGTGCCCATCAGACAACGTTTCCCCTTACAACCACCAGCTGTGTTGAGGTCTTTCCAAACAACAGAACAGCTGGAGCCAATGTTTTCACACATTGCAAAAAAGAAGCAGGGAAGACTGGTGTAAGGGATGAGGATATCTGCAAGGGAAAACGACTGCTGAAGAAAAAGCTGTAACAAGATATCATCCCAGTGATGAAGTTTTATATCCATTTATGTTGTCAAGGTCATAAACTTGGAAGGAGATGCAAACTTTGTTTGTTACAAAAATAATAGCAGAGATTTCTTTTTTTTTTAAGACCTCCAAAACCACAGTGAGGATTTTCTTGTAGTCCTGCCAAGCCATCTTTTATGAACCCAATGTCGGGGGTTTCCTGTTACGCAGTTTCAAAAACAGCGGGGATTTTCAAGGGGTTTGCTTGTCACATCACCGGCATTCAGTGAATTATCTGAGGTGTGCTTTGCAGCTGTCAGAAATCTGTACCTATACGACACAGCACAAAATAGAAGCAAGCTGTCCGTAAGAGAGCAGCTACGACTGTATTCACCTAAAAACAGAGAGGGCATGTGAGTAAAAAGAGAAATATTCCAAAACATGCCACTGGGAAAGACAGCAAAGGATGTTGACCCTTTCTGTAGTTTCACTAAGGATGTTGACGTGTTATCAAAGCTTGAGGAACCTTTTACTCCCAAGGTATTTCTGCAGTTTTGTTACCGATCATGAACACAGGTATCTAAAACCACAACGAACAAGAGCGTGCACGCACATGGCATGCACCAGGCACACACCTGGACAGCTTTCACAGCGTTGGGGTTTTGTAAAGGCTTGCTTTCTTCAAAATTTGTTACTATAGGAGCAAAATGCCTCTATCAGGTAAAGACAGTAAACCTGGTTCTGAAGGTATTACAGAGGGAAAAAAAAATTAATCTTGTCACAGAAACATCAAGATAGGAAATACGGTACTGACAGAGAGAGATTGTGTTGGGCACAACTACCTTGGCCCGATTCTGATGTGTAGATGCACAAGAGGTGTTTTGTCCTGATGAGTCAACGCCCAGCGCCGCGTACCCAAGAGGAAGAGCAGAGAGCGCTGATTGTAGCACTCACCCGCTGAGTGTGACTGAACCCCTGGTAATCGGGCGCTTGTGGCTGTTCACTACGTGGTGCAAAGTAAATAAATAAGTAAAACCCAAATAACAGAAAAACCAAAACCAGACTCACCCCTCTGAGAAACACCAGAGAACAAGGTGGTAAAGAGGATGAAGTTCTGTCCATGACCAGTGTGTGCCTCACACCATGTGCTGCATCTACCAACAGAAAAATCCCTACTGTCAGAAACCCCATCCCAGTTTCTTTGAATCGTTTTCCTGGACTTTACCATCTTACCCGGTTTGCACTACACAGGTACATGGGTAGTTGTGAGCCCTGGCTAATGCTCACCAAGAGGTGCCGGAACAAACCACGTGAAGGGATTTCACACCTGCGCAAAGCTGCTGAGTGGGAATAATGAAGAGTGCGCTCAGCTTTCGGGAGCTCCTTGTCTAAGGTCCAGTGGGGAGAGCTTGCACAGGTCAAGACCACCATTGCAAAGGGCAGGCTGTGCTGAGCTTTGACTGCTGGGTTCGTGCAGATCTGACATGACCAGAAGAGAAATCAAGGTCAAAGACAGCAGCCAGGCTTAACCACAATCAGTCTGCCGCTGAGCTCTGTCCGGCAAACAGATTACAGATGGATGCATTAAGAACCAACACCCAGACTAATCTGAAGAACGAATGCTGATCTCAGAAGCACGCAGAGACTTTCTTCCTTGTGGCTTTGGAGAGGGCTGGGATATGGCACAGACCTGATCCTGCAGACTCTTCCATGAGTGACTTTGATCAAGTGCGTAGGTCTCCCACCTACAGGAAAAGGTACATTGACAAATATTTGCGGTTATCAAACTAAAATATTTAACATCCAAGTGTGCTGCATCTGTTTGACATAAAAGGTTTCAGTATAACAAAAAAAATTAAATCACTACTGGAATATTGATCTTAAAGTTGCTCCGCAGTGCCTTGGGTTTGGGTCAGGAGCAGAAAGCCTGCTAGATGCCACCGAGACTGAAGCTGGTGCACTAAATACGCTGGGTTTTGTGGGGGTGGCAGTGTGACCTGTTTAGCCACATTTTTGCCTGAGTAGGGAAACGGTGGCGTACTGAGACCTGAAGTAAAAGGGGCTGTGGCCAACGTGCTGCTACCCTGAAGCCGGAGGCAATCTTTCTCTGCCTCTGCGCCCCGTGGCAGCATGGCCTGTGCCTGGTGCTGCCCTCCGCACGAGCACCGCATAGCTCTCAGCGGTAGGTGCCTCTTGGCCTCACTGTTAAGTTGTCCTTCAGGCAACGATGGCAGACATCGAGCTCTTCTGTCAGGCTGCTCTCCAGCAAAGTTCTGGTGAATTATTAATTTTCTCTGCCTTCAGTTTTCTACCTTCAGATCACCTGTTAGCTTCAGTAAAATGCATCCCAGGGCTCTCTCAAGGGTGGAGGGAGGCTGGAAGGAAGCAGACACTTGCCTGTGCGATGGCTTTGCAAAAGCTCCCCCAATTTTCCTGCCTGTAGCTGGGATGGGAGGGTACAGAAGGGAAAGAGATAGAGTTGTCCTTCGACATTTTATATCCAAGCCTTATCAAACCTTTACAGATCATTTTCCCAGCAGGTATTAGATATTTCTTGTGAGCATTTTAACAGCGAAATATCATTAAGTGTTCCTGACAAAAGTAATTTGCTACAGAAGTTTGTGGAGGGGTGGAACCAAGACAAATTAGCCTCAGGACTTCAGACACAAAGACGACATGTTCTTTTTGTACTAATCCTGTTACTGTGGGTATCCTTTCTAGCATATTTGAAAGCAGCTTCAGTTGTACTGAACTTACTGTCATACATTCAAGACACCCTTTCTCCAACTTTTAGAGAGAACTGCAAACAATTATCATTAAAAATATTTTAAGGGTTCTGCAGCTATTTCTGCCTGTTTCTAAAGATGCTTTTCCAGCAAGATTAAATCAAAACTTTTTCCAGATTTTTTTAAATGTTCAAATGAAATAGTAGGATTAATTCTACCATTTCATAAATAGTAGCATGGTGAGGAAAAACATGATTTCCTTGTTTTAAAGTTCTACCTGTTGATCTCAGAAGGCTGCAATCTTAAAAAAGGTGTGGGATTTTGTTGTTTTGAGTGGGTTTTGTTGTTTTTGTTGGTTTATGTTTTGTTTACAAAACAAAAAGCTTTACTGAAGAGGCAAACTTGCGCACAAGTGCAGCCACTGAACCATTCCCAGAGCAAAGCGGTGGCCCCATGCCTGTGCTGAGCCTGGCACCCTCTGCCACCTGAGCAGAGCAGCTTTCCTGCAGCCATTGCCAGCGGCGAGGCCAAGCTGAGCTTTTCGGGTGATAAACACATGCTCTGATAGCTGCAGAGCTTTTCATCTTCGCGGGAGAAAGGCTCAGCCTTGCTCCACACCTGCTCCTCACGTTGCCCCCCTCACTGCCCAGCTTTTCTTTCCATTCCCTCCTCTTCCTGTTGAGCTAACACTTTCTCATCACCCCTTTTCCTGTTCCTCCTCTCTGGCCATGTTCAGGCCAGCATTCTGCTGCGATGTCCATGCCATGCTTCACCCCTCTGCACCTCTGCGCTGAGCAGCAGAGCCCTGCCACGGCCAGTGGCAGCCCGACGGTGTGTGCCTGCCCCGATGCCCGGGACGAAGTCTGCAGCATCACCGTAAGGCTGCAGAGCTCCTGAGATGCCGCTGTACAGCGTTTTGTTTTGCTTTATAATGGCTCCATTTCACACTCTGATGCAGCTGACTTAACCTGTTGTATTTCACTTTTCTTAATGAGATTTTGCTCATTATTCCCAAGCACCTCCGAAAGCAGGAGCGGCACAGCACTGCCGGGTGCGGCATGCCCCCGCAGCCGCCGTCAGCCCGCAACCGGCGGAGCAACACCGGCCGAGGGGAGAAACCCCCAGCTGATGCCTCGCTCGGCTGCGGCTGCAGACACGGCTGGGGTGGTGCTGTACCCTCACACGCTGAAGGGAGGAAGGTGCTTTATGCCGGGAAGGAGACGTGCAGCTGAGGAGCACGCTAAGGCGCTCAGCCACAGGCGCTGGGGAGAGGCGAGCGCTCGCTCAGCTGTGGGACTTGTGAGTCCCACGGGTCTCCATCCTCGTCCCACGTGCCAGGTCCCCTGCTCCTGCCTCTGCTCTCAGCACACACACCTTCTTCTCTTCCCCCTTCCCCCTCTCCGCTCTGAATATAAGGGAGTATTTTTTAAAGAAGTGAATTATCTGATATTTATCTCTGACTCCAAGGCCTGTAGGTGCAATATCCAGCTCCTGAAGCCCCTGGACCTGTAGGAATTTATAGCGGCAGATTGGCAGTGAGTTTTTTTTGCAGGTTGTTTATATTATTGTAAGCTGCTTAGGAGGAAAGCTTTAACAGAAGGCTAGATAAAAAGAAAATGGGTTTTAAAACCTCCAGTAACTCTTTTTTCTCAATGTGTTCTTGAACAAAAAATGTGAGCCCTGGAAAGCACCTGAAGGCACTTCCACAAGGAACTAGCACAGAACGCAGCGGAGTGCAACGGGCAAACATCCTCTGCTTGGCTTTTGGCAACAAAACCCCACTGAAAACCTGAAGGAAGAGCAGGACATGGGCAGTGAGGTCAGATAATGAGGGCTGGCACTTGCCAATGTGAATAAATAAAGGGTCCTCACTTTTTCTACCAATAGGATCTCATATCCTGCAGCGTTATGTGTCTTAATAGCTATTGATTTTTTTCTATATTCTGCCCACGGCTAGCGAGAAATTTATTTCAAATGAAAAACCCACAAACTTGTTGGCAGTCACCACGGGTGAAGGAAAGACAAAGGACTGGGAAGCAGAATATTAAACAGAATATTCCCTTTAGTATTATGCTAAGGTCCCGTTTGGCAAAGAAGGGCCATCAGCAATCCTAATGAAAATTATTCAGGCTTAGGAACATAAATAGAACACTTGTCTCTCATCTCCAGCAACACTGAACTGACACCTTTTTGGGGATAAGTGCATGCCTATCAGTCACTTAATATATCCTTATCTGCTCCCGGCTGGTGCCAAATGGCAGCTCATGCTGGTACCTTCCACCATCATCCTGAGCAGGAGTTCAGAGCCCATGAAAATATTATCTCCAGCTTCCTATCCAGGAGGTGCGATGTAAACACGGGGGCTGCTGTCAGGAAAAGTACAGGATCATTGCTTGGGATTTATGGCAAACCAAGGGAAATGAAATCTTCACATGGAATAGAACTGAGAATCAAGGTGTGACTCAGCCTGTCCCATTGGATGGCACCAGAGAAGAAGGCAATTCAAATAAACAGTCCCAATCCTTCGCAAGTGGAGAACACATGGAACAGGGCAATTTTCTCCTTCTTACTGCTGGCTAATGGGGCCAGACCAGGCAGGTTTCCTTTTAAGTGTCTGCCATCAGCCTGGAGGACAAAGGTTTTCTCCAGGCAGGGAGAAGACATCAGTTGGCCTAAGTCCCAGCAGGAATTTTCCCTGCAAAACATAGAATTTAAATCAGTTATTTGCATTTCTCATAGCTGAAGGAGATACTGAGAGGGAGAGAGAAAGAGAAACCTGGGAACAGCAGGCAGATTCCTTGGAAGGGAACTACAAACACAACAGCGAAAGGGCAGCTGAGTTCTTGTGCAAAACACGGTATAAAGCCTGGCAATTCTCAAATGGTAAAAATAACTCAGAGCAAATTCACAACTCATAGCAAATTGAGCAGCAGCAATTCAGAGTGTACTCAATAAGAGAGTACATTTCTTCAGTATAGTCTCTAATAATTTAGTGTATTAGTTGCTGTATAATAGCAGCCTATTTCCTTATTGGCAACATGCTTAGATAGTGTAGATAATTAGAATAAACTAATCAAGCTCTTAGTCATTCTTCTAAGGGAAGAAGACAGGTATGAGAGAGTTTTTAGCGCCACCTTGTTAATATAGGTAATAAGGATCAGTGTTAAGCTGACCTGTAATGTGCCAGCAGTGACCAATTTTCGTCCCCATGCACAAGGCAGCTGAGCTTGTAATTAGAGCCGCCTTTGGGATGCCGCTGCACTGTGCTGCAGAGCAGAAGGCCAAGGAACTCTGTTAAAGCTTGTTTTCCAGGTAGAGAGACAAGCAGGCAAAGGAGCCTCAAGGAAAGGGAACGGATCCTGTGACGCTGGAGCTCGGGGCGACAGGTGTAGCTCACCAACACAGAACTGAGGTTTGGGGTTGTTGTCCCAGCAGGACGTTGGCTACTGGTCCACGCTGATGGAGTTGAGAGGGGTAGTTGAACAGGAGGGTAAAATGCAAGCAGCTGTGTTGGCAGTTCATAATGAAAGTTTAGATCTCTGCAGAAAAAGTAAGTAAACCTCAAAGAGCTATTGATCCCTATCACACTGTCACCCATCCACTTCGGCTCCATCCATCAGCCTAGCTGTCAGCGCTTGTGAAAGGACGAGAGTCCCTTTCCTTCAGAGCGATGGCACAAAAATTGAACCACTGCTTCGGGGCAGGTGCCAGGTGAAACAGTTGTGTCCTGGGACGTGTATCGTCTCAGGCCCTCTCCAGCGTCCGTCATCAAACGGGAGGTATCAGGAGAATCAGCGTCTGTTTTCCCAGCTTTGGCCGACCTGGTGTGTGTGAGAACAGACTTTTGACACCCGTACGGGTTCAGATGGCTCCCTGCTTTCTTCAGCAGCGGTCCCAACCAACCACCTGAAAATAGACTCTGACCTTTTGATTATACACAGCAAACCTGCCTGCTCTTTTAGCTGCTGCCGTTGAGTTTTCCCAAGCAATCTCTAAACATAAAATAGGAGTGATTTTAAAAGAAAATGGGTTCATCAGGTCAGTGGTAGTGCAATCCTGGAAAGGGTATGAAAGTAAGCAAGTAATGATAATGCACGAATTGAAGGGCTGATATAATTTGCCACGGCTGCATTGAGGTAAGAAATTGTAAATAAAACTTCCTGTCTGGCTGGAATATAAGGAGTTCCCTGCCTTTTAACAGTGCCTGCAATATAAATTAAAAGAAAACACATACTTTGTTTCCTCTCTTGCAGATAGTATCTATTTCTTCAGTAAAAGGAACAGTGACAGAGAATGCTGCTTCTGCACAACCCTACCTGCATTAACTCCAAAGTCCTGGCCACTGCCCAGAGATGAAGAAAGAAGGGGGAACGACGCCGGCATGGGAATACAGCGATCTGAAATTGCCACCGACAGTAAAACAGGGAGAGCGATGGGCAGTGAAAGTTTGTCCCTGCCTTTCTCATAGCCTTTCTTGTGCTGCAAGGAATGGTGATTTTAGGGAGGGAGAAGATATCTGAAGGCAATTATTGTTTCTGTGAAAGAGATATTACTATTAGTGTTTAACTGCAGCCACTGGTTTTGTAACTTCTTAGTGCTTCAGTAAAGATGTTGTCCTTGCTGCTCTGGAATTTTAGAGTGGACTTGCAAGTGCAGGAACCCAAGGAAGGAAAGGGAACAGGGGTGAAAAGGGAGTGACGTTAACAGGACACCCAATGAAATGTCCACAGCCATAAAGAGTCGAGCTCAACAAGCCCAGTAAAGGATGTGCAACAGCTGAGTTTCTGGAATATGCAACAATTAGACAAAGCTTCTTATAAAGCTGCGCTGATACCCTTTACCTGGCTGGTGACCCAAATGTATCGCACCACGCTTCTGCAAACAGGGGTATGGCTAAAAGCAAGTAAACAAGGAAAAAGAAAAAAAAAAGAAGAAAAAAAGATGGATTTTTACCTACACACAACAGGCTTCTGCATAGCTGCTTCCCATTCCCTTTAACCCTCACCACAGGCAGGGACCCTGTGTCAACCGACTGATCAAGGCCTCTGCGAACTGCACACTGGAACGCTTCCGTGTCTTATCTAGAGAACAAAATGGAAACTACAGTAACAGAGACTGACCTGGTGTGGTCCATCACAGCCTGAGAAGGTAACTCAGTCTACCTCCACCTAGAGCCCTTGACCTCTCTGCTGAGGTCCCCAACCGGAGGGGCACTCCTTGCGATGGTACGTATGGGAGTGTAAATAACTCTTACATAGCCATAACCCGCCGCACAATTCTTACTGATTTTCACCTGTGCTGCTCTTGGTATCTTGGTTTGAAAGCATATACATCCCTTACTTTGGGATGTAACTCTTAAAAGCATATATCACTTAAGCTGTTATCCAGAAACTGAGTCATCAAAAGCATTGGGATTTTGGTTGGTAATTTTAGCTCAGCCTGCTACATTTACCTTAATCTGTATTTATATGAAACACATCTGGAGATCGTGCACCCGTTGTAACTTATAACTTCATGTAAAATACATTTCAAATACAGAGAACTTTTGTGAATTTACTGCTTTTATAGATAAACATCATTTAAAGTTTTGCAGATTTTCTTTCTTCTGCAACAGCAGACAGAAATTAAAAAAACAGTACAGGAAACTTACCTCTCCAGCACTTTTCTTCTCCCACAGGAAGTACAGCAATTTTTATAACACACTCAAAGGCAATTTGCTGTGACATGACTTAAAAACTCGAGCCCATTTTTACAGCATATAGGGTTTTTTGCCACACAGTAGAGTTCCTATGTGTCAGACAGCACAAAGAACAGCGTGCAAAATACCAGGTGGATTTAAAGTGACCAAAAGCAGAGGCTAGTTTATGATCACCCTTCCTTTTGTTGCAGAACCCAAATTCTTTTCTTCTGGGAGCTGGAGCAGGGTGTCTGTGAGCCTCAAGAGACAAACTAGGTCATCCGTTTCAATGAGAAAAGGACGCATTTTGGTTTGTTTTGTTTTCCGACAGCTAGTAACAAATTGCATCCTGAGCTTAAAAGCAGGAAGTTTAGTGGGGTCAGAAGTAAATGAACCCCCATGCTGTATTTCTGCCGTTTGTCTTTCCAACTCAACCTTCAAATGTTACAGAGAGGCTCTTACTGCTACCCGAAAAATTACAGCACAGAGCATGGTAGAGCACTGAGGACGGTGTGAGCCTGCTCTTCTCAGCGCCAGGCTGTCCCCGGCACCGGGAGGCTGCCCGCGCCGCGGCTGAGTTCGGTGGCACCCTGGCTCCCACTGGCCCCGCGTGGGAACAAGCCTCCCTCAGACAGGGGCTCTGCCTGCCACGTTGCGACTGGAGTTTGGGCAAAAGCCTGCCCAACGTGCAGTTTATCAGCAAGAGGGCCTGCAGGGCAGAGCCGAGCTGTAGGCATTCACGCGTACGCTCTGCAAAGGCTTTTTTAAACAGAAGGAGAGGTGATCATCTTGGAGAAGGTGAACAGCAGCGATAGGCACATCCCATTGTTAACTCAATAGATGGATGTAGAAGCATTAAATGGGATGGAAACCAAGACAAAGTAAGACACAGAGACTTGTCTATATTACATCATCACCACTAGATTTGAGAACTTGTAGTGCTCTTGTGCTCCCATCCGCACTACCAGGGTATCTGGCCTTGCAGCCACTCAGCCTGTGTTCGGTGCTCTGCTTGAGGTGCGTGCAGTACTATCTCCTGCCCCGCGGCCATTTGGGAGCATTTGCACTGGAAAAATAGAAGAGAAAGTAATGCTCAAAATTTAAAGGTGCAAACTATACCTATATTGTTTTGCTTTAGACGTATGCAATGGGATATTGGAGTACGCGGCATGGGAATCTAGGAAACAATCGTTAAAGCCATTAAACAAATTTGGCCTGAGGCATCTGAATTTTTAATTGGCTACATAAAACCCCTTCAAAATATACTCCTCAGTATCAGTGTAGCATGTGTTATGAAAGTAACAAAGACTGAGAGATACAACTTTCAGTACAGAACTAACATCATTTCTTGGAAAATTTATACATGTGACCAAGTCAGAAAAGGAAAAAGAAAAATCAAGCATTTCAGGGTAGCAAATAAATTCATAAATAGTGGTTTTGTCACACACATTTGCTGATTAGCCACAGCTCTGGAAGCTTAAGAGGGTTGGAGAAAGGAAGCAGATGCAATCTGAAATCTAGTTTCAAATTATTCCAGAACTTGTCCTCTCATATATCGGGCTACTAATACACTAATAGATGTCTTCATCATAGTAGCAGAGAGATCAGCCTTAGGCCAGATTTTTTCCCAGAAACTTTCACAGAACTTGCTTTATTCTGGAGATAGCAGAATCTTGTTAATTCTGGACCTCAGTGGACTTCTAAAAACACCAAGCAAACTGAACTTATGGATTAATTGCAGAAAGAATAGATACTATCACTTACCTCTGGAAAATAATCAATATTATAGAAAAGGCTTCTAAGCAGAATTAAAAGGAGTGGTGATTTTCTTTAATCAGTTTTGAGCTATGGAGCATTACTAATTTTCATCAGGACTGGTTTTGCCTGCCCCTAGAACATACAGTGCTAGGTTAAGTCTAGAATTAGTGTTACAGCCTATCTCAGATTTCATGCACCCAAACTTCCGTAGTTTACCCATATAAAGAGAAACTTGTGTCTTACAATTCTCAAATATGTTTGTTAAAACTGTTTTCCTTTCCTGTGCCTTGACACACGCTGATGAGTACCATCACAGTGCTCTCACTGCTTCTTACCTGCCTGCGGTATCGGTCCATGTGATTTTGGCAGTGCGTGGCCCCACACTGGATGGTCAGCAGCCTTAGATCACCTGTAGAGAAACTCTCAAACACATCAGGCTCCTGTTCAGTTGTCAGAGTTCTGATGTCTTGCAGAGTATGTGCACTATGCCATAATTACCTCTTTGGTCTGCCTAATTAATGTTTCTAACTACATGTATACAATCGCTCTCAAGCTGTTGACAGAACAGTTGAACTCTCCATATAGATATATATGAAGCAGTAGAGGGATATATATAAAACTAGCTTAGAAAGTTCTATCACATTTTATACACTTCTCCTTGCCTACACTTTTTTTGCTATTTTTTGTGTACTTTTTGGCTTTCACACATTTTAAAATGATACAGTAGTATATCAATTATAATTGAGTGGTAAAAAAATATTATTTCTCTCTTTGCTAGATGTATGGTATGCGTGAGTCAAAGCAAAGATTTGTAGGCTGTGAAAAGATAATTTAAAAGCATAATGGCTGTTAGTGCTTGCTTATGTTACCAAGTTTGTTTTCTTTTCCCTTTTTATATTTGTCATATCATTTTTACTGTGTGTTTTTCTCCTCTGAAAGCATTTCAAAAGACATTATAATCTACCACCTTGTTCTATAAAAGGTCATTAGTCACACAAATTGTCATTTAAGTTGAACTTTAAATTCTATGGATTTTCTGTTTCAGCCTGTCAAAAATGAGACTGAAAATGGAAATTAGAACCACTCTTTGGCCAGGACCAAAGCAAATTGTGAGGGAAACCTCAGTTGGGTTTAACTGTCTGCCCAGCTGGAAGGATGCTCAGACACATGGGGTCGAGGAGATGTGTCGATCACAGCCACACCATTGCTGCACCCTCCACTTCCAACATTTGAAAGGCTCCAGCCTCTCATCAAAGGCTATTTGAAAAAGTGACATGCACACACACACACACACACAAACACAGTGCAAAATGAAGATTAAGATCTGGAGTGTAAAAGGACAGACTAAGCCTACAACAGTGGTGCAGAGATCTTCCATTGTGCACTTCTGCCTCGGTAAGTCAATTTAACGTGGTTAATGATATTTGGATTTTAGGAAACCAAATGGTACTCACAGAGTTTTCAACTGCTATGATCTCCTGTAAGAAGATTCTTTCCTATCTTTCCTGAAGCAGCAGCTACAGGCACAGATCTGAAATGCAGAGAAGCCAGGCTACACTATTTTCTCAGCTATTATTAAAAACACAAAAACAATCCCCACCCAGCTTCACTGACAGATGTTTCAGATGACAGATCTGGGTGTTGAACAGCCCTTTCATTTTTCCCTTTCTCCTCACCTGATATGACTTTGGCAGGTTGATGCTGAGCAGTGGAGAGGGGAAGGAGCAGCATTATGAGGATGCCGCTGGTGGGTCCCTAGGCGCTGCAGGACCGAGCCCCCGCTTGCCGCCCGTGCTCCCAGGGGCATTCTTTTCCATCTACAGAGCTCTGCTTCATCCACACTGATGTTTATTCATACTTTGGTATTGCAGTTCTCCACATTTGGAGGCTTGCTGCAGAATAAGGCCATTTTTTTTGTGGCTGGAATCCTCTGTTTCAGTCTGAGATTTGTTTCACATCATGTCACTTGTGTACAAGTCATTATACAAAATGTTTGGTGGAAAATTAATGTATAAACTGTAAATAGAATGATTTAGTCCCTGTTTTTATCAGTGCAGACCAACACAGCTCTTAATTGGAAAACTGACCTGGTCCCAAAGAAAAGGCCAGCTGTGTCTAATCATCCAGAGGATGGACCAGAACACACCGAATAAAGGAAATGGAAAGTAACGCCAAAATGTTTTAAGATGCAAAATGACACAACGTTCAATGAACACTTGCCAACATCATCTCTAATTACTGCAGTGATTAAGTAGTAAAGAATTTGGTCCCAAGAGGGTTGCAGATCTGAAGGAAATACGGTGCCATGTGTTACAGAATTTTTTCGTGCAAATCATTATGGAAATCCTGCTTTCTGTGGTTCTCCTAACAAACTCTTTCTTTGCAAAAACCATGCTTCATTTGTGAAGTGCAGGGGGAGTGTAGCTTGCCTGCTTCTGAAGATTTACGTCTTTATTGCCATATATTCAACTTGCCTTTTTAAAAAATCCTTTTATGTCTCTAAAGAAAGAAGCGTAGAAAGCATTATGTATTTGCATACTGTAAGGGTCCCTCTCATCCTCGCTGCAGAACAAACAGAGAATAGGGGAGGGCTGGATAAAAGCTTTGAGACCTTAACGCAGCATGGCAATGGCCTAACAAACAGCCAGAGAAACTGCAATTATTGCAAGACCAGTTTAAAATCATACTCCTAGGGGACACCTTAGAAGACCTTATTTAGAAGTACTTCTATTTCCTTTTTTCATAATTCTCTTAATCACAAGATCAATTTTTTTTCCAGCTTAAAAAATCCCAATGCACAACAAAAAAACCCTGAGATTGAATAACAAAAGCATTTGAATTGATTTTAATTTACGGGTTACGTTTAAACTTTTTATAACTCTGGATCAAAATATCTATTGTACAAAGCAAAATATATCTTTCAGCATAGCATGCTCATGTTTATTGTGTTTTATTCTCTCCGCAGGTGTCCCTAGATATATGCTGTCTTGTCATCTTTTCCATTCAGCAAAGGAAGAGGAAAAATCCTCATCCTCTCGCAGAGCTAGCGTAGGAGACAAAGAACAGCAAGGGAATAACCATGGACCTCCTTCTTTGTTTTGTCCTGATTTTTTTGCATCAGATCCATGTCTCTGTCTTCCTCCTACCCCTTGCTATACAGAGCTTCCAAACACGCTATGGCGTGTTCCACAAAGAAATATTTAGCTCTCACAAAGCACTTTTATCAGTACATCAAAGCGACACAATTATCCCCATTTCGCTGGTGCGAAAACCAAGACTCAAACATCATCTGCATGGAATATGCACAGCAGGGAAATAGCACTCTAAGTTCCCGGGCTACGAATGCCATACGTATACATCAGAAACGAGGTGGTAAAGAACAGGGCACTTCTGTCTGCTATGCACAAAGAGGTCAAGAGAGAGGAGAAGGAAGAAGAGGCAGCAGTCCCTAAGACCTCAGGTTTTACACTTTCTGTTGTCCTAAGAACAATACAGAATCAGCCATAAACAATTAAAACCAAGACCAGCTGACTTCAGACATAGCTTTTAGAGAAAAACATAACACATGATTAGACGTGAGAGAGAAATGGTGAGATAGGCAGCTACGGGCTGCCAGCTGTGCCCCGCTAGCCTGGCTATGCCGTGCTGCTAGGTAAATCGTAAAACGTATTAGCAAAATGACAAACAACTCTTGGTTTTAGCCTGACTACAGTAGTAAATTAAAATGCTTCCTCTTGCGTCTTAGTAGATATGAGGTTTAGCTGGAAAGGCAACAGATGCTCTGAATTTCAGTGTTTAAAATGAGTCATTGAGACTCTTCCTTCTTAGCCAAGTTGTTATGAGTATGGGAGAAGATGCTCTTTTTTTCCTCAGCATTGAATAAGATGTTAAACTTAGTTTTCTAAGCTCATTTCATGAATCATTCATGATCAAGTACAAATCCTCACAAACTCACAAGCTTCCATTCCTGGTTGGGAGCACTGAACCAGCAAGAAGAATATTTAGGGAGATTTAATGGGAATGCCAAAACAGTTAAAAATATGACTGGAAGGATCATAAACAGTAAGTGAATTCACCGGACCAGAACACTTATCAGTTGGTTCAGTCCCATTTGTACTATCAGCAATGTTGATAATATAAGTGTTGCAGATTTTGCAAAGAACTTCAGATTCTCAAATTCTCTCCAATTCTTTTACGCATCTGTAATTGTTATTTCTGTGAAAGGCACGATGCCATCCTGCTGCACTTGTGACTCACTGAAAATCTTTTTTTGAAACTTAGCAGTATGATGTTCTAAGTAAGTCATGGTGAGAAAAACATTCATTTAGGATAAAATAGATCAAATTGTGTTTACAGTGTGCAAAAAACTTCTAATAGATGTTGTGTCCACAAAAATCTGGGAAGAAAACCAGATTTAGAGGGAAATAGATTAGCTGACCAGCAAATGTGTTGAACTAAGACTGAATGTTTGGAAGGCACTGAAAGCAAAATTCTCCATGCGGTTTTTACCATCCCCTTTCATGTCCTCACTCAGTTAGAAGGTGCAGGTGTTTCTCTGGCATCTGCTCCCATTCCTCATTATCTTGCTGGGGGAGGGGACAGGTGGGAGAAAGAGGGGTCTGGGGAGGACATGCTAGGGGAAAAGGAAGTTTAAAAGGCCTTAACGGTTGTAAAGGGAACGAAGATGATGTACCCCGCTCATGATATGTCCAGGTGAGAGTCAGGTTAGGACAACGCTACCTTCAACAGCATGGCCAACATCAAGAGGTCAGCTGGGAGCCTTCAGCATCCCATGACAAGCAGAGCTGCATCTCCAAGAAGGGATGAGCTTACTCTCCTTGCACCAAATCCTTCAGCACTGCCTCCATAACTCCCAAATGATATGCCCAGGTCTTTTTCCTTTCAATGACTACTGCAATTGGATATACATTTATGGGCAAATATAGCGGTGACTCTCAGCTGGTGATTTGGAAATGAACATGCACCTTCACAGGCTCCAAATTCTTCTGGGCTGAAATCCTCCAGCACCCAAACACTTCCAGATCAATCTAACATCTTGGCTACCTCGAAACTACACCAGTGCTTGCTGGCAGCACTGTAGCAAGCTCCCAGAGGCACCAGCCAGCTGCGGACCCTCTGCAATGGCCTGTCAGAAGTATGATGCAAGAGACCAGGAGTGGCAGGCTGCCATCTCTGCCCCAAAGGAGACTGGGCAGACCCAGTCCGTCATCGGTTTCAAATCCTGTAAAACCTCCATGATGCTGCCAAACACAGGAACTTCAGAGACTTCCTCTATGGCATTATCGTATAAACCAAGTACATTCAAAATGCGATGAGAAATTACTTCTTGTCTCTTCTATAGCTTGCCAGCTCATGTTTTTTGTTTGAAGCTTAGGTGTAGTGGAAAGAAATGAGTTAAAAATGCTGACAGGGTAAGCTTGATTTTCTTTTTTTATTTTTTTAAAAATATCTACACTCTAAAAAAATAATCTTAAAATTAGTCATTTATATTAAACATTCAGCTGTTTCTGTTTTCTATTAAAACAGCTCTGGCTTTCTTTTTCACTAACTGAAAAAAATTCAGGAGAGTTTCATAGTTTAAGCTTGTGTAGTTGTAAAAACAAATATCACGTGGTTCCTAAACTGTTCTAAATTGCATTTGTACAGAAATGTAAGTAAACTTTCACCTTTTTGAAAGAGTAAAATCTGTGTATTGCTTTGAAAAGGGCATTAAATGGCTCCTGCACTTAGGACAGGATGGCAAACTCTCTTTACTGCAATGTCTGAGATGCTGCCACTGGCCTTTACTGCGATGTCAGGCACTGGCCTTCGTGGCACTGCAATTTCCCTTCCAGAAAAAGAGTTGATATTTGCAGACCAGATTGCACTGAATGAAATTTGCAGTCTCCGATGCCTGCTAGTGGGACATTTGTTACATGCTCGGTTTTGAATGTAGTAATACATATTTCAGTGTGGCACTGCTTCTTCAAAAGATGAAAAACCTCTTAGTCCTGTGAGACTTGTGTCAGCATCTGATTTCATGTGCAAGGTAATCTTTAAATATTCATATGGAGCAAGGTCATGCTCTCTTTAACCCCCAAAATGGAGTTAGTAAATCATGATCTGGCAGTAAAAATATACAGGGCACATCAGTATTTGTTTAGGGCAAAATCTAAATCTAAATTAAACTAAATTGGCTACTGGTATTTTTATAATCACATATCCATAATATAATATTTGTGAGTGGGGGGGAGCACAGATGTCCTATGAAGCTGTAGCTGAAAAATATTTATTAGGAGAATACTAATAAAATATCCCCCATTGAGAGCAGAGAACGTGGTATCTGAAATATCAGTTAGATAAATCTAAAGTGGGAATTCAGAAGCTCTTGGGGCAAATCTGCTGCTGTCAGATCTCTGTTGACTGCAGCAGAATGAGTCAGTTTACACCAGATGAGCAGGAGCCTTTTGGGCTCTCGTCTAAGCTGAACCACTGATTTATGGCATGACACTGCTAGTCTCTTTGACCTCTTTATATGTCATTCATCCTACGAAGGAACAGGGGAGCAGGGAGCACTGGACCTTACTGGAAACTAGATGATAGACCCAAACAGACTTTCCCTAGGCAAAATAAAACATTTCACAGTTAAATTTCTTCAGAGGGGCTGATGGGTTAGCCTTGTAATTCTAGATACATTACCATTACATGTTATCCGGAGCTCAGCTCCCAGTGCAGCTGGGGTTCATGCCACACATAACTAACCACATTTGTTTTGCTGCCAGGGGACCTCCCTTGCTGCGGAGATGGGGAATGGCTTTATCGTACAAAAGAGAGCCGATTGAACTCTGCAAGGAGTCAGTATTGTGAGACCATGACCTTTCATACAAAATACTTAGAGGGCAACTGAGAGGTAGCAGAGTCTGGGGAGGGAAAGAGTCTTCATCTGAGCATTGGGAAATAAAGGGAGACAAATCCTTTAAATTTAAAAATACCGCAAATGTGCTTGTTAAATAGACAGTGACTGTGATTCTCATTTAGAGCACAGAGTATTTTAGCTTTGGCATTGATTTGAACTACCGAATGGCCAAGATTTTCCTTACAGAAGCATCTGAGACAAAAAGTGGTCATAAATAATTGGCTAAAGTAGCTCCACTTTGTTCTGTGCTTTGCTTCCTAAAGTTACCAATTATTTCAAATTATGTATATAAATTTTGTGATGTGTACTGTTATGCCCATTGGGAGATGTGCTCAGGCTTTTAAGCCCATTTCCTCTGGCCCTTTTACTTTGGTCTGAGCCCAAAAGTGTTTTATGGGCCTCATCTGCAGAGGTAATGGGTGTCTGCATCGGGTCACTCAGGCTGCATTACACCAGACACGAGTCAGTCACTTAGAAACGTGTAGAACAGACTTGGAGTCTCCGAGATGCTACGGCTACACTTCAGTCTCTAACCCTACAGAGTGATTAAAACAGTGTTTAAATCAGCCTGTGTCACCATTTGGGGCAGGTTCTTTGTCTCCGTGAAGCCATAATGTGGGTTTCAGCAGGAAAGATCCTCCTAGAGCATTAAACTGCTTGGTGGCTGTGGTTTCCAGTCTGGGGTCCATGGGTGCCCAGGCATGCGTGGATTCATTCTGAAGGCTCTGCAGGGGTAATGAGGAAAAGCTTGTTTTCAGGATGCTTATGTTTGTTACACCAGTGACCGCACCTCAATCAAAAGCTTTCTTAGAAATCCACAGATAAAAAAAAATTAAGACTTTGTTTCCATATACAACAATTTGATGCTCCTTGCAGTTCCTTATTCGCAGATGGATTTTATTTTCAGCAAGTTCAGAAATCGCTTTCAAAGCACGATGTTTCTAATTCTCACTAAGCAGCCCTCACCTGCTAAAAACTCACTGGCGTTATTTTGCAGTGTTTAAAAATGTATGGAAACCCAAACCTGTCTGGCATTGCCTCACAGAAACCAAACTCTGAACAACAAAAAGGAGGATGTAGGGGCAAAGAAACAAGCCACTGGGCAATGAGGACACCAAGAAAGAAGCAGCAGGCTATCTGACAAAATACAGGACTAGGGAAAGAGAAGGAGGGGAAGGAAAGGAATGACAGAAGAGAAGCAAATCTAGAAATCAGCCTGTATGTGCAGAAAACCATACTAAAGCTCATTGCACCATCTCCCTTGGCCTGGAAGACAGCAGAGTCATGGGCCACAAGCTTTGAAGGGATGTGGTGGCAGGAAGGTGGTGGCTGCGAGGTGGCAGCTCTGTCAGAGCCCTGCAGCCCTGCGGAGGGACCGGTCCCTCTTGCAAAATGTCATCCCATAAATTACTGGTAACAACAAAACCAACAGGTAAACACAAACAAAAAATGTGGCTGCATTTAAAGCAGGCAAGCACCCCGCTCAGAAAAGCCTCAGAATGCAAAACACACATTTCAGCACAAACTGTCTTAGAAGGGGAAGTTGTACTAAGAAATTTGTCACCCTGTGTCAACTGCATGTTTACCAGCATTCTCAGGATGGAGGCTATATTGCAGCTCCCTGGAAGGATGGCGCAGTCAGGGATGGAGGAAGCTTGGCAAAGCCTGGTTATCCGAGTGGGATAGCAGAACAGCAGGTTTGGGTGCTCGTTTTAGCCAGACAAGGCTCCTTGCAGCTGGCAAATGATTCAATTGAAAAGCCCTTTCTGGAGACTAAAGAGGATGTCAGTGACAGAAGGAGTCGCTGCTCCCAAGGGCATCTTTCTGAGGGCTGCTGCAATACCCTGCTGGTTTTAGAAAAAAAAAAAAAAAAAAGGTGCTCTGAGATGTCAGGGAGGGGAATGGCCAGGGCAGGATACAAAATGCAGACAGCCAGGCTGGTGCGGGATTATCTGGAGGAGCCCTCTGCCGTGGTTTAACCTCAGCTAGCAGTGAAACCCCACACAGCTGCTCACTCACTCCTCCCACCCAGTAGGATGGAGAGAGAATAAGAAGGGTAAAAGTGAGAAAATTTATGGTTGAGATAAAGATAGTTTAATAGGGAAAGCAAAAGCTGCACACACAAGCAAAGCAAAACAAGGAATTCATTCCCCACTGCCCACGGCAGGCAGGGGTTCAGCCATCCCCAGGACAGCAGGGCTCCGTCACGTGTAACGGTGACTTGGGAAGACAAACACCATCACTCCGAACATTCCCCTCCCCTATTTTTTTGCTTCCCCCAGCTTCATATGCTGAGCATGACGTCATATGGTATGGAATATCCCTTTGGTCAGTTGGGGTGAGCTGTCCTGTCTGTCCCCTCTCAACTCCGTGTGCACCCCCAGCCCATGCACTGATGGGGTGGTGTGAGGAGCAGAAAAGGCCTTGGCTCTGTGTAAGCACTGCTCAGCAGTAACGACAACATCCCTGTGTTATCAACACTGTTTTCAGCACAAATCCAAAATGCAGCCCCATACCAGCTACTGTGAAGAAAATTGGCTGTATCCCAGACAAAACCAGGACATCAGAAGCAAAACCTGTTTCAGAAGAAGGGTTCTGGTTTGACAAGAGCAGAATCAATGACAAAGAAACAGCAATTAGCATGATTTTAAATATTCCTCTAAAATACACTATAAATCGTTTTGCCCTTGGGAGAGCCAGAACAAAAGGCGAGCGTAAAACTGCAGGCAAAACACAAAAGTCTCCATCTCGCTGTGCAGGCAGATGGAGTAATTTAGTAAATCCTCTACAGTCTTCTCTGGGTTATAAGAGAAAAAAAAAAAAAAGCTGCCCAAAGTTTCAGTCAATATTTACCTCTTGGGTTAATAAATTGTGATCCTGATTTCAACAAAAGTCAATATCTTCTGATTATTATACGCAGGCACCTTTTTATTTGTCCTCACTCATTGTATAATGAGTCACCCGTTTCCACTGGCAACTTCACTTTAATTTTGAATGTCTGAATCGAACAGTCATTTATACTCCAAAGGCATAAGACAAAATTACTATAAATTAGAGCTGTAAAATGTGGACTTAGGTTGCTATTTCCAGTGAATAAGCAAGCTTGGGCGGGGGGCAGAAAGGATCAAGGATTAAGCACAAAAAATAGCCATTTTAAATCCTCTTTTAAATACCTCTGAGTGACAAGGAGCAGAGAGAAGAAAGCCCTGAACTGTGTTATTAAATACAATACGGCTGCAAGTGTGGGAGGAGAGAAAAGACAACAATCTGGCCTGGCTAGTGAACGTGTTTTAATGGGACATTATTAGTCTTTCTCCCCAAAATAACCAAGAGCACCACCAGAACATATATGCCAAGGGCAACAAGTATAGATTCACACACCTGCAAGCCAAGCGGCAAAGGCAGATCTGAGTGAAAGCCACCACGCACTTGCTGCTTCATTAGGGGTGGGCTGGGCCAGAGCTAAAGGGAGAAAATTCAGGGTGTTATTCTCATAATTATGTAATGTTTTATATAATACCATAGGTATGCACTGTGCTTTCCTGAAAGAAATCAAAGCACAGCCTTTCCCAGCAAGACCAAGAATCAGCTAGAATCACATTTTTGCTCTTCAACTTCTCATTTTTCGAACATCCCCCACTGACTATAATAAAAATATCCTTTGGGCTTAGGAGCTTGGTGATGCTGTGCAGCCACACAACCTGCTATGCCTATCTCTCTTTAAAAAAGTTCCTTTGCCCATTTAAGTTTGTCTGGCTTGACATTATTCTACGATTAATCCCACCCTGGCAAGCAATGGCGAGAGCAGCACACCTCTCGCTTAAGCACAGCCATTTTTGAACAGTGGAAAATCAGGAAGAGCATATTGTGACCAAAACAATCGTGATCTGGCTGTCTGTGAACACTGATAAACCCCTTATAAACCACCCTAGTGTATTTCTTCTAAAAGCCACGTTATGTGCCCCATACCATGTATCTGCACGGCACTATTCTGATACCGTAGTACCTTGGATTGCAGATAAAAACAGTTCACTATGACCAAAAGGTAATGTTTTACTCACCTGAAAATCAGCACAGAAACACTGTTTCAAACTAGAAAATAAGCTGTTGGTTTTGGATGGGACATTCAGGCCAGTGTTTTGCAGTTTAATAAATACTTTTTTATTATCTGTGCTTAAATTCTGTATTATTCAAAAAGGTGTATCTCACTCAGAAGGAGCAGACTTGGCCTGCCTGAGCCTCAGAAGAAGGATGTCATCATAAGTAGATTTTCCCTTCTACTTCACAAATCCTGTTTACAGTTCACTTGCTGTAAGCACGTTTTAAATGGAGACCAGACGGAAAGTCATTTAGACAGCTCGTACACCAAAAATCAGACAATTTTCTAAAACAAAAATACATGAAAACAGAATTTTAAAAAATCTCCCCGCACCAAGTCACAACCCAGAACCTGAGAATGCTGAAGCTTAACACATTAATGTTTCATTTGATATCCTTAGACCTGCTCCTACTAAATTCAGAGGTTTTTCACCATTAACTTCGTTGAGATCCTTTATTTCCATCTAATGACCTGTATCAGCAACTGCCACTATTACCACATCGGTACCAACAAGCAGACATGCTAATTTGTGTGCCATTAAACAGCATGCATATCCGTAGAGAAAGGCTGGAAACTGTCTTGTGAGCAGAAATGAATGAAGTTTCAGTAGGTTTGAATAAATCTGTGAGCACTTTGTAGCTATAGAAGATTTTCATCAACAGCCTTTTTAATAGCTTGGAAATGGCCACTGATTTCAACTCATCAGAGTCAACAGACAGAAACTGCAATAACGTGGTCAAAACATGGTTGGATGCTGTGGTTTTCTGAAAGCCTAGTGTGCTCCCAGGGAGATGCTCACTTTGGAAAAGAAATTGTACCTCTGCATATTTTAGCAGACAGTCTTGAAGTACATTATCTTGAAGGGAATGGGAAGAATCAGACATAGTGGGACATTCCGTTAATTTGGCTGACTATGATTGGCGCCCAAGACATTCTAAGCCAAACTTCTCCATAGCAACTTTCTCTGGCCAAATGTAGATACGGTAATTTATATATTTACTGGTAAATAGCAAAATGTGTCCTAGTCTGTTTGTCCATGTTAGGTAAGACAAGCTGAGCTTCTCATTTATCTTTGGGAGGAAGGCAGTCTGCCAACACCAGCATCCCCAGCCAGACGCACAGCTGATACACCCTAAGTACCAACGATCACTCTATGTTACAGGAAAAAAAAAGTAACTCTGACATTTTTCATGATTGTTAAATGTTTTTTTTTCCTGCATTTTCACCCTTTCCTATTTCAAGGACAAAAGCCAAAGGACGTTAAACACTGGTCAGCCTTGTGGATAGCTGAGGTCTCCAGGTTACATCATTTTCATCAGAGAAAAAGGGTTTATGCGCGTGCATGTTTCCTGTGGGGCAGAACCAGGGATGAGACAATTGCCCTTCCTCCTGTACATTTCCAGAACAGAACACCCATAAACAGAGAGAGAAAACAGTATTCAATTCCAAATAAGCTATTTTTTGCAGTGAATTTGGAAATATTGCTCTTGTGGGAGATGATACAATTTCCAAGGTCTCTTTCAAGATGCTGAGGCCTGACGGAAGTGTAGATAATGTCCGTGATGATACTGGTTTTGAGGTTATGCAGAGTCAGGAAAAGAGCTTCTCCAAGGAGTGGCAAGTCCATAAGCCACGAGGAGAATGAAGAAGAAACTCCAAATTAGTCCTATGCCATCCCCAGGTGCCGCAGGAGAGATAAGGAGAGGCATGGCAGGGAAAAGGTCCTGGCCACAGGCCACAGAGAAGTAATTCACAGCTTTTAATGCCATTGTAAGCAATGCCACTGACATGGAAGTGCATGAGGCAACTGAATCAAAGTGCCATCACCAGATAGCACCTCACCAGGTAGCAGAGCAGAGCTTGGACCCAGAGTTTGGATGGGGTGATTATTCCTCCCTGTCTTCTACAGAAGGAAGCTTCACCCCTACCACAAACCATGCCATGTTGCCAGCAGGACCGTGCCTGACACCACACAGGCAATGTGCTGCAGGCAGGGGCTCCACCACCAAGCTTTGAGCAGCCTTCATCTGCACCGGGACCAGGTCACGACGTGTCTCCAAGATAAAGACTGAAAGCTGGAGTTTGTTTTTAAATTTCACAGCAAGTCAGTGCAAAGAGCAGAGATTATGTTTGATGCATTTATCATAGCCTGTGCTGCTAAAGAGATTCAGTGAGTGTCCTAAATTAGTACAGGCTCCTGAATCCGAAAGAAACGTTAAAAGGGTCTTGTGAAAGAAGGAGGAGGCAGATGGTTTCTGCAATGAAAAACAACAAATTATTTTTTAAGAGAATTTTGGAGGTTCTGAAGGATCATTTCTACTGGCAGCCGAGATACTACCAGATATAAATGTTACAAAACAGCAATTCAACAGTTAATTCTTCACAGTCACTCTCACTATGGGATGTATGTGATTTTAATTAATAAGCTTAATATCTTCAGCTGAATTCATTTCTGTTTTCTTCTTTGCTCTGTTTTCTCTTTATTTTTCCAAGCAATAACCTAAAATATAATGCACTGGCCACAACGTAATGGAATGGACTAAAATATAAGAATCATAAAAATACTTGTTTACAATACAAAGCATGGATTAATATTAGCAAGTGTTTGAAAGTACTGAAAGAACATTTGCAGCCTCCACCTTTATGATCAAGTAAATCCTTGCTTTATGCAGAAAATAATATTCAATAAAGGATACAATGTAAATCTTGAATTATATAAAAATCACAACACGTCTTTTTTGTTCTCCTCTAAAATTCAATAAATAGTTCAATAGATCTTCTTTATTCCTTTCCCCCTTCTGGGGAAAAAATGATTCTTAGGCAAAGAGCTTGCAGGCCAAATTTCAATCTGAAAATAATCTTTATAGCTGAGTTATAAAACAATGAGAATAAGGGTTTATGATGTGAAAGTTGATGCAGGCTTTACTGCTTTGGCATGATTGGTGGAGCTGTATTAAAAATAAATAATTTTTTTAAAAAAACAAAACACCACCAAAAAAAACCCCAGGCATTCTCTATCCTTTGACTAAATAATAGAAGCTGTATACTATCATGGTCATATAAATCTAAAGTCTTAAACCACTCCACCCTTATTATCTCTTCCAAAAGAAAAATGTTTATAATAATACATATATTGACTTTTGCTTTTTGTTC
Organism: Psophia crepitans; assembly: GCA_013399095.1. NCBI lineage: Eukaryota > Metazoa > Chordata > Aves > Gruiformes > Psophiidae > Psophia > Psophia crepitans. Next base: position 151,328 of record VWZZ01000178.1, read on the forward strand.
AATAACAAGATTTACTGCCCCACTCCTCAGTCAATTGTAACCTCTTTGGGTCAACAAATCTCGATACTGATCTCAATAGAATTCAATACCTGCTTATTACTTACCTCCGTATTTAGACGCCTATCACAAATTTTTATGGGCATCCCCTTGACAAGAAGAAATGAATACTTTCTGGTTAGTTTCTATACAAAATAGGCTTGTGTGCTTTTCCCACAGTCATTTTTAAAGCCATGAGATGATGCTGTAGTTTAGGAAAACACCATTATGCGTTAATTTCTGGAACTAGGAATTAAAGTTTAGCTTCTCTGTGTTGTTTCCTTAAAAATTCAGACACTGACCTTCTTGTAATTCCTATTTTCTTCCCACGTAAAATGTAATTGAGCAATCTGATATTTTGTCTTCACTAACTGAGAAAGGCAAAGAATAGTAAAAATTAAAAAATTAGTTGCAAGTAATAATACGCAAACAAACATCCCACAAGTTCAACAGAGAAACATAACAATTGCTTTCTCATTTGCTTTTGTACAAGACTAACATAAAAAACAAGCCTTGAAATTCACTATCGCACCTGAATTTGTATATGAATTAATTCTGTACTTAAGATAGAGTGAATCTTCAGATAACCTAATTTGGTACCTAAAGTGTACCTTTTTTATGAGAAGATAAACAAAGCAGGATTTTGTGTCTTATATGTAAAAAGATTAAATGGGAATTTATTTGCCATACAATCCAAAGACTTGTATAAGAAACTTATCATGGAGTTGGATAATGAAAAGCATATTTTGAAATAGTCTCATTGGACTTGGTTTTGAAAATTGGATTGCTTACATCACGCATGTGTTCAGAATTGAAACAGAAAATACTGGTACAGAACTCTGGAACACATGGTATGGAAAGTTGTAGAAGTGACATTTAAAAGTGTCTTTAGAAGTGTCTGAAGCACCTACAAGGAGCATAGCTGTACTGGTTGTACATGTATTCTAGTTGTACAGACGGTATAATAAGTTGTGTCAAACCCAGCAGACAACAGATGGAGAAATCACCCTAACCTTCATCATTATTATTTTGTTATCTTGTCTTAAATTCTTCATTTCAGAACTTCACAAATGGCAGAGTATTTGTACTTCCAGCAATCGAAGGGTGGAAGGGTGGAAGGAAAATAATGACCAGGAAAAGTGTATATTCAAGACATAAATGTGAAATCAATGTTTAACTTTTTCTTTTTAGCCTAACCGGTGCCATTCATGTAACACTATTCAAGGCTGGCTGAATGTTCCACGTTCCCATCGCTGTCCCGTAACATCTGCAGATAAGGCTACACAATCTGCTATAACTTTGCTTCCTTGTGTTTGTTAGTTAAATCCCAGAGCCTGAAAAAACCTCCATAAAGGGAAAACTTAGATGCAGTTTATGCACAGGAGATCCCATTCTCAACTTATTGACATGAGGTTTGCATGTACCAGAGGGGATAAAAGCAGTGTGATGCATGCGAATCATGCCTGGACTTACCCAAGAACTGCATTTGACTAACAAGGTGAGCCAATTCAGAATTAAATGGTTTTTCAGGCTAAACAAAATCAATATTATTTATAGGATGTGATAGTAGGCCTAAAAAAGCATTTCTAGCTTTTTAAAAATAGATAAAACTGTATTGATTTACAAAACGTAAGGCATTAGGCTGCTCAGGTACACAGAACTGTCATGTAAAAGATCTAGGTCGAGCAACACCAATAAAACTCCCATTCATCTAATTAGTCGAAGAGCACAGTGAAAGGTCAAGCAAGGTTAAAGTGCTCTGTCTAGTGTCTGATATTCCTGCAGGATGACAAGATATTCTTTATAACCAGCTTTAATGATCGTCTCCAACAGCCTGGCGAGGGCCATGAGAGGCTGCCGCAGGGAGGCACCGAGAGCCTCCTGCCTCCAGCACACCCTGTCCCCAACCACGGCTGACTCTCTGCTGAGCCAGGTCTAATGGCAGGGCCATCGTTTACACCCTCATAGCAAGAGAACTGGGCCTAGAGGATGTTTTGATCCAAAACGTACACGGATACATAACTAGAAGAGAATGTAAGCCCAGCTTCCTAATCTTATCCCCTCTGCCGCAGAACTCCATGAGGAGGAGGAGTGCTAGTGTGCTACTGAAGGGCAGATGTGGTGGGATGCAGCCAGGAGTTATAAACAAGAATGTATGAGACTTGTGGAAGTTGTATGCATACCAATAGATACAGCAAAGATCCATCTAATAGGGAGAAAATGCTAAAATTAAACTACAGTAGCTTCCACAGAAAATCAGAATCCAGGACTGGTTTCTACACTAGCAAATGGTGAGGATTATATTTATTGAACCTGACTGTGATGCATTTCCTTCACAAGAATTTATATTAGCAAAACCATCTCTAAATTAAAACATTAGTGCATTTCTATGTGATACTGATTAGGGTGGGTGGACTTTGGATACCATAATATGAAGGATGACAGTAATCAACATGGATGAAGTGCCAGTAGAAACACAGCAGAATTTCAACAAAGATCAAGTGCCAGAGTAAGGGAAAGTGAAGGAAAGAGGAAGAGACTAGAAAACATTTCTTGAGGGCAAAAATAAGGTTAAAGGATGATCATTAATGTGCTACTGACACTCCACAGTTATAATGAGGACTGTGCAAATGAATATATAATCAAGAATAATAATAATAGTTGGGTAGTGCCAGCTACATGGGAAGAGGCAGAGGACAATAGGAAGATTGGTCTAATAACAGAGACATTCTGCCCTGACTGTGGCAAAGGCTTTGGAAGATGCTCAGAGGGAGAAAATCTCCATGGAGATTCATGAAAGCTATTCCTTATTATTATTTTGCAGAGATATTTCTAACCCAGCAAAAGCCCTGAGGCCCATTCAGATTTCCTGAAGGTCCTGGAAGATGGAACCTAACTTTGAAATGAGAAGAGCATAAGTGGTGTTTTACAACCTTGTGAAGGAGGTGGGCTATCTACAGGTCTATCTGCAGAGAGGCTTCGCAGTGCTGCTACCACACCGTGGTCCCAGCTCTGACAACCCACATTTCTCAAGAATCTTCTGTGCATTTTAAAATACCACTTACGTCTCAACCCATCACTTCTCAGGTTTTGGTTGCAAAGTGTCTCCATGTTAGATTACTGACCAAACACAGGATTCTGTATCGATGTCTTTATAGAGCAGAGAGGAACAGAGTGACAAGGGAAGGGGAAAATACTGAACTGTTTGGGTTAACTCCATGCTAGCCTATGCACCTCTGATGTTCTGAAACAGAGTTCAGTTAGTCAGGGTACAGACCATTGCCACTGTCTGCAAACCCTGAGCTCACTCATTCACTAATTTCTATAGCTGCAGAATTAATAGGATTGATTACAGCTAGCATTTGACTTGATTATATTTTAATTGAGAATGGGCAGATGTATTAAAGATTTTATACTATCAGCCTTTCAGATGACAAGAGGTGATGCAGCTGATGGAGCTACCAATGCAGCCAACTTTTAAGTGGGGTTTTAACTGCAACGGTTATTGTTACAGGAACCTGTCGAGTTCCAGCACGTATTTCACCGGCAGAAAGCAAAAGGTACTACTATGTTATGTATTCCATTCAAGTTTCTCACTTGGAAATAGTTACGATTGTCATCCTTGGCCGGGTTTAAATTGACATTTTTATCACAACATTCCTGGCATGGTACTGCAAGTTACTTGCTTGTGAGTAGTTATCAGCTGGCAAAAATTTAAAAGGAGGTTGGCTGATTAAAATTGTATGCCAAGAGCTGTACAGAGACAACAAAATAACCAAAAGCAGCCAAAGGCAGCAAAGATTCTTTAGAAAAAAAAATAAAAATAAATCTTTCCAGAGAAAGGAAAGTTCTACATGCAAAAGAGTCATAAATTGCACATCTTCATTTAATATTTGATCATCAAAAAGCTAATAATTAAAACTGGGAAGGTTAGGTTGATCAAGTTTTACAGCTGAGCGCACTCCCTGAGCATGCTCAAATCAACACTTACGAGATTAATTTATAAGCTCTTCAAATTCTGAATCTCCAAGGTTTATGCTGTCTGTGCATTGTTTGCATAATGCAGTTTTATACTGCTAAAGCACTACCTATAAAGGGATTATTTTCATATTCAGCACATTAAAGATACAGTACGATTCATAGATACCATACTGTATTTATGCCTGAGATAGCAGGTAAAGTGTCTTACATTCTGATTATCCATGAGGCAAACATAGGGATGTGGATGTTTTGGGAGAGAGTGCACCCTTAGTGAAATTAATTCCCCAATGGTTTTATTAAAGTCTGCAAATTGCATTATTTTCCCATCATATTTGAAATATTGCACTTCCTTAATGCTTGCTCTAACCCATGGCATGCCATCTTCCCTGGGGTGTCTAGACATGGTGTCTTAGATTTATGTGTATGATCTCAGTGTGTTACAACATCACTCCTGACTAATGCATTATTACAATACTTACATATATTCCCAAGTGTCACTGTATTGATTAGAAAATCACCAATCTGCATATGCACACCATCTGTGCTTCAGAGAAGCAAAACATGCAGGGTAACATTTGCCTTACTCAAAGGGAAATTCAGATACTACTAAAAGAACAAATGGGGACCCTTTTTATGTTTTGTTTTGTAAAATAACAAAGAAAACGAATACTGTTTCTACAAAACAACAGTCTATGCCTCTGACCGTTTATCACAGAAGCTGTTTTAGCAGGGAGATTTACCTATAGTAACAACATGCAAACAATCTGCCCTTTTAGAGATAGCAAGTGATGTGGAAGGGAAGCATACTGCTGCAATGAATTTTAAAAATCTCAGCTCAGGTGCAAGATAGGGGACTTTTCAGCAGAAGGGGCTGCAGTCAGCACTGAGTCCTTTCTCAGCTGAAAGCTGCAAGAGGGGTTGTAAAAGATGAATGAGGCCCTTGCTTACTGGGGTGAAATGCTTTTAAAGGACAAGAATCTGCTTATCTTTGATTGATTGCTCAGTCTGATACTTTCCTTTATAAAGTTTATTGACTACAAGCCCATAAATCAAAGAAAAACAAATCACAGGTTCAATTTTGGGGGCATTGACATCCTGCCATCTTACAGCAATAGCTTAGAAGTCACAGAGCAGGGAAGAGGAGGGATGTGGGGGACTCAGGGAGACAAAAGCATCTATTTCAGGTAAACTATTACTTCAAATGTTTGTAATTGATTATTCATTTGTGCCTTATAACATTTTGAAGTTAAGAGAAAAATGCAGACAACCAAGCTACCCAGATTATTAAAGTCCTTAAATGCAGAATTTACAACAAACAGATATGCCTTTCATTGTGTTGCTGAGTGTCTCTCCAGTTCTGTGAGATTAGTCACATTCCCACACATTCTCTGTAAGGATGCTACATTTACAATTTACACTATCAAAGCAAGAATCAGATTTCTTTCAGGGGAAATCTGAGGGTATGGGAAGCTCAAAATCTCTGTGCTGAGACACCCCATACAGCTGCGCGTAAGGAAAGCACTAGCCATAGATCTTGCTCATATGGGGCATACGGTATAATATGACAGCACGATAATACAGATTAATTTGTGCTGTTGACCTTGACACACTATTCTATTGTGTCTTCTTTTAAAGTCAGCACTCAGGTCACTAGAACATCTGGTGTTTAACAAAAAAAAAAATCCTATTCTGAAGTGCTAAATGTGTTGAAACAAATGGTACTGCACTATCATTATACGGTGCAACCTCTCTGCTAGGGGTCTAATTTCAAGGCTACCCTGACTGAACTACATTATCATTAGTGGTTTTATAATACACATCTTGCCACAGTACACAAAATACCTAATTATCAAAAGTAGCCTTTTAGAAGCTGGATTGTGTTCCATGTAACCGGGACTGACTGTCGCTTTCTTTTCATTTTGTCTTTGGAGTCATCTGGAAGGGCTCAGCCCGCGCACTGCTAAATGACCTGGCCTTGACCCAGCAGAGTACTTTAGCATGCACATGTATTTACACATGCAAACAGCCCCCGATATTTTAGCAGGACATGCTTTTAAGTTATGTGCATGCTAGACTACCTTGCTGAATGTATGAACTGGGTTTACTGCATCGGCTAGAAATTGCACAGTGCTCAGGATTGCGTCCTCCCCTTCTTACACCCTGTTATTTTCAGCTTATCCTCGAATCTAGCCTAGTGCTCAGCGCTGGGAAAGGCTGATGCAGCCATTTAGGAGAAGACTAAAGACTGAGGAGACAATCGGTGGCAAAGAGCAAGCAGCTTTGTTTCACAGGAGTATTTCATAGAATCATAGAATAGAATCATAGAAAGGTTTGGGTTGGAAGGAACCACAAGGATCACCTAATTCCAAACCCCCTGCCATGGGCGGGGACACCCTACACTAGACCAGACTGCCCAAAGCCCCATCCAACCTGGCCTTGAACACTGCCAGGGATGGGGCCTCAACAACTTCTCTGGGCAACCTGTTCTAGTGCCCCACCACCCTCACAGTAAAGAATTTCTTCCTAATGTTCAATCTAAATCTCCCTTCCTTTAGTTTAAACCCATTACCCCTTGTCCTATCACTACACTCCCTAAGAAACAGCCCCTCGCCAGCTTTCCTGTAGGTCCCCTTCAGGTATTGGAAGGCCACAATTAGGTCTCCCCGGAGCCTTCTCCTCTGCAGGCTGAACAAGCCCAACTCCCTCAGCCTGTTCTCATAGGAGAGGTGCTCCAGCCCTCTGATCAGCTTTGTGGCCTCCTCTGGACTTGTTCCAGCAGCTCCATGTCTTTACTGTACTGAGGACCCCAGAGCTGGACGCAGTACTCCAGGTGAGTTCTCACAAGAGCAGAGTAGAGGGGAAGAATCACCTCTCTTGACCTGCTGGCCACACTATTTCCATGGTATTTAATATGAAAAAGAAAAAGCAAAGGGTGATGACTGCCCTAGAAGGTATCCCAGTGCCTTAGTACCCCTCTGACACCACTGCCGTCCCTATGCCTCTCTCTCACCACTCTGCCAGCTCTCTATTTCCCAGCAAGAGATTCCCTATGTAACCACACACACTGGTTTGTCTTTGCAGGACCCTAGGGAATCTCAAAGCTTCCATGGAAAGGACTAACGGTTTCCAGCAGTCTCATGACTGTTACCTGACCTGAAGCAGATCCCAAGCTCTATTAGCATTTCAGTGCTCCCAATTAGCAGGGAGGTGCACCACCCACACCGGGCTCTCCCGACTGCGTTGTGTTTGTGCTGAGGGTGGCAGTGGACTGATTCTCTCCCGCTTCACAAATCTGGCAGTCATTTATGCCCCAGCAAAGCAGGTATGAAATGTTACTACTTCACTTTTTCACCCGATTTGTACTCGCTCTACACATGCGGGCAGAAAGGAACTACCCCTGAGAAACGCACCAGTAGCTGAGTACTCTGCATCTGATCTATCAACTTTTTTTTTTTTTGATCAGGTGCAAAAAAAATCCTCAGAATCTAGAGCATGCAAAAGTACTATAGGCATGTCTGAACTAAAACGTGTGAGTGGCAATGCCTGGGAGGGGATCGGTACCCCCGGCTGTTGAGAAAAGGGAACCTTCGCAGCCTAAGTTGAGCACGCAGGTGTATTTACAGGGAGCAAGGAATGCACATGCTGAGCCGAGCAAAGAAGGGACGACAAGAAGAGGCTCAAGGTCATTTGGCACAGAAAAGTAATGGCCCGGAAAATGCCTTTGACTCACAGCAGGGTTGGAGGAGGAGGAGGTGGCTGCTATGCTGTGACATGGGCCAAGGTGAAGTCATTTCCAGTTGTTTTAAATGAGATTTCTGCCATGAAGTCCCAGCTGATCTCCATGAGAACTTTATGTGTGGTTACTGAAAAGAGGAAAAAAGAGAAAAAGACTGACACCACTGCATGAGAAGACACCATCAAGCAATCAATTGCCAAAGACCTAATCTCATTATCTCCTTCTAAGATTTCAGACATCAGTCTGTAGTCAGCAGCTAGTAGAGAACTGAGTACAATGAATGAAACATCTTTTAAACATTATTTTTTCAGGCCATCTTCCTGATCTTTTACACTTGTTTGTTCTGCAGTTTCTTAGAAGTTACAACTGCTGAAGGAAGTAGAGAAAATCCAGAAAAAAAAAAAAATAACCCTCTCTCCTATGCAGCTTCATGCCGCTGGGTCAGTGATTAACAAAGACAAGGTCCTACTGCAGGGAAGCTAAATGGAGTTCATTATGGACATGAAAGTTAGCAGGGCCAAAAAGGTGAGACTATAGGAAAGAGGATGAAATAAGAGCCTAACAAGTGTGGATTTTACTTCCTCAGTGCAATAAGGACAGCTTTTAGCTACCAACTACCCTAAAAAAATATATCTAGATAATAGTGCCTTTAAGATAGGTACTGTCCTATATACTATGCTACGCTGTTTTTTATATACTCAGGAAAATTAAAATTATAATGTATTACTTTAAAAATTCTATGTTGTGCTGCAATGAGTAACCTTTGTCTTGCAGACTGAAAATTTGGTTTTGCACTTTTTCCTGCAAAAACTAGGAAAATGGAAAGAAAGACGAATAGTATTTAAGTGGAATAGAATGATGTCATTAAACTGGAATGGAGACATCTACCTCAAAACCCCACAAAACTATGAGTTTGTCGTGAGTGTTCATTGCTTGAGTACCTTGGAAATGCCAGTGCTTCCTGGGGGTGCTTCCCAGCACCAAAATTCCTGGAGAAGGAGACTACAGACAGCTTGCTCCCATATCCACTGACAGAGTTTGGAACTACAGCCAGCAGATGCAGAGATACAAGAGGATTTTCTTGGCCCTGAGGTTTGCAAGTGATAGCCCGTGTCTCTCTCTCAGATTATTTTGGCCACGCAGTTGCCAATGTCCTGTATTACCAAAGAGCCCAGGTGGCTTCACCATGACCGTCCCAAGGTGATGTTTGAGTAGGTGCTAGTCAATCGGTGACCATGAGATGCTGGCTACAGTAGAAGTTGCTTACAAGTGGAGCTCACCTGCAAAATCGGTACGTGCTGGTAAGGCTAGAAAATTAAGTACTTTTCGAAATAACTTATTTGACTAGCCTAGGAAAATCAGGCCCAAAGGACTTATGAAAAGTAGCAAACCAAAGTTTTGATGAAGCTTCAGTCCACAAGAGATCAAAGGTTCCTGAGAAGGAGTCTCTAAGCAAATATCTTTGTCAGAACATACATCCAGTAACTTTACTGTGTAAATAAATGTTTTCAGGGACACTAGAAGATGAAATGTGACTCGAAGTCCCTGATTCCAGAACTGCCTGACACCTAGAAAACTGGGGAGAAAAAGGAGTGGATAAGTAGCTGACGCATAGTAGTATCTTACTTGGTCCCTGTAACTAACAACCTCAAGGGTCTCTGTACAGGTTAGTTCTCAATAATTTTAACCACATATAGTATGTCAACAACATCTTTTACTTTCTTTACTTCTTTTGTTGCCAGTATTTTAGTGTTACACAAATTATTCTTCCGAATTAATAATCATAGTTACGCTTTTATGGGAGAGGGGACTTTAGGCCTTTTATGAGATACCATTTAGGAGATGATCTGTTGTCTAAGCAACCCTTAGAATAGGCAAGAAGAATCAGATTTTAGAGTAAATTGATGTGGCATTAACTTGCTTCCAACAGCTTGTTAACTGAAGTGAATTCAACAAGCAGCACACCCTAGAAGGGGGAAACGGTCCCTGTTTGCACCATTGTGCAAAGCAAACCTCAAAATAAACAAGAGGGTGACACCAAGAGCTACTTACCACTAGCGTCCCTGAGCAACTGCAGTCTCAGCAGAGAAGACAGGGACGAAACAATGCAAGTCCGAGTAAACTAGGCAAGAAGAAAAAGGAACCAACAGACAAAAATTTAAACTTTCAGCAATTGTTAACATAAAAATTTTTATGAGGCTTTCTAGGATCTTACAGTTGTGTGGTTCTTCAGAAGGTGAAGGGCAGTTTGAAATAGGGTTCTGTGATTTAAAATTCTTAAGCACTGGGTGAAAATCTGGCTTGTAACAGCAAAAAAAACCCACCCCAAAACCCACAGATAATACCAAAATAATAGCAAAAACCCTACCATACTGGCACATGGTGATAATCATTATAAGAATATTGCTAAACCATGTAAGATTTTGAAAATATCATACTTCTAACATTGCTCCCACTGTTACATGTTCTCAGACTTGAAGAGAAAATGAAGAACCTAGTTTCTTATTTTGCTCGGATAACAACAGTTATAAAAATAGATTAACTGTCAGTATCATGAATTAATATCACAGAAGTACAGAGGCTCAAATAACAGGCTGAGGCCATAAGCAAAGCAGCAAGAACACAGAGCTTATGCTTTGACCTGGGAAAAGATAGCCACATTGCTACTGAGGAAAAATGCTTATATAAAAAGAAAATTCTGTCTAATAATTCTGTGTACTTTTAAAATCTACATTTTGTTTTGTTCTACATATAGAGGCAGCTTTTGATGTTAAAGCATAACGTACGAGCTATAAAAGCCGATGCTCAAGTTAAAAATCTACAGCTTTTAGTTCATGCTTTCAGTTTCTACCCCCCCCCAGCCTTTTTTCTTGGTGTTTTTTTTTTTTTTTTAAAGGCCCTCTGAACGTCTAAATGATAACATGTTTCAAGTAGCTTCTCCTTCCCTGGAGTTGAACAAAATTGAAAAGATCAAAGTTAGTGCAATCTTGTTCAAAGGTGAAGAGGTGAAATGTGTGCTGGAGGATCAGAGCAGACAGAAATGTACAATGCTTAGTGTGTGACACCTGAAGCCCACTTTCATCAAGGTACCTCATTTTCATCTGAATTCAGAATGCATCTCATTTTATGGTAAAATAAGGAACAGCACAGGATTAGCTCGGTTACAAAGAAGAGCAGCCCTTCCCCAACACCAAAAAGTAAACATCAGTAAAAGGTGAAAATGGTCAATTTTTTTAGAATTACTAAATTCACCACATTAAATTCTATATTCCTTCTTTAAGTAGCATTTATGTAATTGAGTAAGATGAAGCCATTACACCCACGATGTTTCAAGTATCATAATGCTGTTGATAGTTGAAGAGTTTCTTGAAAAAACACTGTGTTTTGAAGGGGGCTGCAGAGAGGGACATCTAAAAAAGAGTATGTTTTTTTCCATAAAATCTTCATGTGACTGATGTGCCCTGACATAATGTATCACGATGAAATACAGCTGCCAAAAAAGAACTTCAAATGATGCCCTTTTTCTGGAGAGAAGAAAAAAAAAGTGATAAGAAAATAGGTACCTTTTCAGCAAAAGCTTTTAAAGCCTTAAAAGCACGGCAACCAGTAAAAAGGTTCTCAGTTAAAGGCTTCTTTACTCAATTTTGTCTAAGTACCTAGAAGCTAAATGGGGGGAAAAGGGTATGGAAAATAATGCTCCAGCCTCTGTGAGAACTGGAGACATCCTGAACACGAGACACTGCGACACAGGAAGACAAGAGGATTTTAATGTCCTTGTTCTCACATGGCGTTTTCAAACACAAATGCAGGTCCATTTCCAAATTATTGGGAATTGTGCTACATTATGCTAATGATGCTGATCTGATTATGTTTTAGCATAAATCTGGACTTAAGCATGGCAAAGTGGTTGCAAACCTGCGAAGACGCAGAAGCTGAATTGATATCCACTTTTCAATTTTCCCTTTCCCGTCCTAGGGCTGTGGCTATAAGGCACTCTTAAACTCCAACTTGTACTTTGCTGCCTGAAAGCAAGAAATATTGCTGTATATATTGTCTATTACGGGTCAAACCTTGACCTGAAAATCAGGTCTGCTCAGGAGTACTATAAAAGTCCTTTATATACAGCCCTTCTAGGAGCAATCCCACACAGCTACCTGCCAAAGGCCATTTCTCAAGGATTCACCCAGCACATCCAGACCCAAATTCCCACTTTAGTTTTCTTTCAAACTGCGAGGAAATCTGCTAAAATACGTGTTCAGTATTCCAGTGGTACCTCCGGAAAACGAACCCCTGGGGGTAGCGCACGTGGAGACGCTGGGGTCTGCAGCCTGGGGGAGAACTGGGGTTCAGGGACAGAACAAAGGTGACAAAACACCCAAAGAGAGACCCAAAGATTAAGAAAGCACACGCAGAAAGTTAACATAATACATACGCATGATTACCCCAGGTGCAACTGAATCTTTCAGCAAACCACTACCTTATACTGAGTCAGAAATTGTGTCCTTCAAACGTCAGTACCTGCTGGACTGCCAGTTGGCACAGATTTGTACTAACTTCCCTCTTGCCCACATAAACATCCACCTCCGCCTATCACAAAGTATGATCTGAAACACACATAAGCAGGTCCCAAAGAGGCGACACAATCTGCTGGCTCACACACGCTAGCACAGGGCTCAGCGTACAGAAATCAAGCCCCTGTCGTTTCCTCTTTACCTGCGTTTCAGGTCACCATTTCTTATTTTACCTTTGGGGTACAGAAAGAATTGATCTATCGTCCTACATCCATTGCCAGCCTCCTGCAATTAATCTGGGCAGATAACCGTGACGGTGCTCTAGGTAGACTAAATCTCTTGAAGACAGGGAATCTCTGTGTTTCATGAGAAATGTTACGTTGACATAAAATACCTGAGGATCCCTCACATTGTGCAGCAGAGCGGCTGACCTGCCAGCAGAGGTTGTGCCGGCTGCGCGCCTTGGCGCTTGTGTTCGCTCTTGCATTTTGGTGGCGTGTAGACAGTAGTATCTGCTACTTTGAAAGGGGTGAGCTGCTGGGGTTTCAGGCTGCTTCTGAAGTGCTCTGCAGGAGTGACTGCAGTCATTTCCACAACCAAACATCTCCACAGTGTTCAGACACTCCCAGCAAACCTCCTAAGCTCCCCTACGTGCCGGTGTTTTACATAAATCACGAACGGTGTGTTGTGAGCCTAAAGATGGCTTTTAGTCACGGAAGCCCACGCCGACAGCGCTGTTTTGAGGCACGGTGTCTCTTTCCTGTGTGACTGTCCCATTCGTCTGCACAACAGGAAACACGCGGCCAGTCACCATTCTGGTACTCACGACAAAGTCTCGCAAGGTGGAATAACAGGTCAGGTGTATCATACTGTTAGTGTTCCTTCCTGTATTTGTGTGTGTTATGGACTATAAACCCTGACGATCCCATGACGGGCTGTGACCATGAATCCCAATTGGCTGAGCAGGGCTATTTCATGGCGGGGCGAGTCCGGCGGTAACAAATTCAGTCAACATAACGATTTCAGTTTCACTGCACTGCTCTGCTTCCTGGGAACCTGCAGAAGATGAGTGGCTCTGTCATGATCATAAATTCAGACACATACAACGCTGAAATTTCTTATGGAGCTTGAAGTCCCTGTGAAATGTCAGGCTAATAAATATGGTGATCATATTTGCTATTTGGCAAAAATATTAATTAACCTGGAAAAATATATTCCCCAAAATTATGCAACAGAAAAAATATTTTTTTTCTTATTCATGGTTATATGAATGCAAAATGCCATAGATTCTTCATCTTTAATACCTAAGGGATTTATAAGCATATTGCATCCATAAAACTTGGTTCATCAGTACAGTACACAGCCCAGATACGCATATTTAATTACTCTGAAAGTAATTTACTTGTACAGATGGTGGTATTAGAAGGTCTTACTTCAATTTAAATTACTTCTATTTGAAAAATAATGTTATTTTGCTATGAATCTTGAGTGAAGAATTCGCTCTTATTACAGATGAATAATACTTGACAATTGTAATTAATCTGTGACTAATCTAATACTTCCTCAATGAATATTTTGTTTCAGATTTTACAAACCGGAGCATCTTCTTTCCGGGAGGTTGATCTGGTAGCATTTCATATTCAAACCTGCTTACTGCGACGAACCCAACGTGCTCTTGGAGTAAACAAATAAAAGCCACAGATTTTGTTGATGATGCCCGACACTTCCCAAGGCAAAGAGACATCGCAAAATTGTTTGCATTTTTCTGTGTGCAGGGATTAAAGCGACAGGGTGCATTTCAGGAAAATACCTGCCAGGCATAAAATTTCAGGAAAACAGTGACTCAATGCGCACATGGGGAGTTTGGGACAAGCTTTAGTGGGAAAGGATTGAAAACATCCCGTCCTGGCGGTGGGCAGCGAGCTCTCCAGCAGCACGGGCAGCAGGGCCGTGCCGGGTGCCCACCCTGCCGCCGCCGTCCCCCAGCTCCCACCCCACAAATAACAGCAATTTCCAGGAGCGCGCGTGCAGCAGAGGCAGCACAAGCTGGCAGCATATTGCATTAACTCGTACACCCTTCCTGGGAAAACACGACTGCTTCTTCAAACGAGATTGTTTTCTTGTACAGCACAGTAAAAGGTCTACATATGTTTGTTAGACTTTCTTCAGCAGACGTCCGTCTTTATTAAAGCGATGGCTATCTCGGAGGTGGCTGTCGTGGTTGCTATGGTAAGCATTCATGTTTTATTGAAGACTAAATGGCCACAGACCTTAGAAAGGGCTCCCGAGTGGCCCTAAAATGTGCTCTGTCTTCCCCTTCCCCCACCTCTCTCCTCAGGACAAAACAATTTTTTGGCAGTCGATCTGATTTTGAGGGCCTACCTGGAATAAGGCACTTTGTCCCTTCTATCTGTGTAACTTTAACCCTGTGGTCTGGACTTAATAGAATAAACCAACCCCCATGGACCTGATTCAGAGAGCTGGAAAGCACCTGAATTTCCCAAAGAGTTCTAGGGGAGCTGGAGATTATGGGTGAACTGCACCTCTGAGCCCCGTAAGACCGCAAGCACCACACGCCATTGTCAAATTAAAACTGAGGGGGAAAAAAATAAATCTCATCACCCTGACTGGACCAGCAATGCCCTGTGAAGGGCTGCACAGCTCACGCTGGATGCACAGCCTGGACTGCAGATGTTTCACCCAGGGAGGGCAACCTGGGCACCAGAGGAGGGAAAAGGGACAGGACACATCACCCCATTAGGAGACTGGCTCCTGCTATACCAAAGGAGCTCTGCTGTGGCTGGCATTCGATTTCCAGGCTGCTTTTCTTTTTAATCATCATAATTAAGAGAAAACCTTACCTCCTTTGGCTTTCATGCATTTACACTTACACAGAATTTCCAATAGCATCTTTCCCAGGAAATTTAAGCACAGTTGCTTCCACTGAGTTTAGAAAGGATCAAGGTCGCTTCTTTTCAATTTTGAATATATTTGTTTTGCAAATTGTCTGTGGTTGTTGCATCTCCAAGTAGCTACCCAGCATTCACGTTATCGCATCTACAGCTTCAGGCTCCTGGCCGTCCGAGCTGCACAGAGCTGTGCCCATGGCGACCCCTCGCATCGCTGCACAAGGGTTGACTGGAGCATGTCAGGGCTCCGGAGCTCCTCGTGCCCAACCTTTCAGCAATGTTTTTCCCCAGGGCATTTCTCAACACGTGTTCTTTCTCCAAGGGAACGATATCCCGCTTGTCCTCATCCCCTCGGAGCCAGGGTGACCCACAGACTCCCTAACATCACTACCGTCCCACTCCTCCAGCCACACTGGCACACTAGTAAGCCTTCAAAGACCCGCGAGAGCCATATGCCAAAGGCAGAGGCCCAGCACAGGACCAACACGTGGGTGCCCAGGAGCGGGGTGCCTGGTTAGCAGGCTGCTGGCTGGGGTGCACTGTGGGTGGTGGGGAGCAAGTTGGGGAGGGGAAGCATGGCATGTGTCTGNNNGGGGTTGCAAGTAACAGTCCTGTAGAAGTGCAGGAATGAGAGAAGGTGAGTCAGGAATTTGGAGAAGAGAGGGAGTAAATAGATGCGAAGTGTAGGATGGCTGTAGCTGAGCTGCTCTCAATTACAAAATTTCTCTTTTTAACTATTCCATTTTAAAGCACAGAAATTCAAGGCTACAGTTTGTATTTTATAACGCAGAGTCAAAAGCCCAAAACAGAAGCATCTTAACAGTTCTGTCCCTTATTTTCATACAAATTCACACACACATGCTCATACGCATATAAAGTCAGCCTTAAACATAAGATCCATAGTACGTTTTTCAGCAAAATAATCCTTTAGACACTGATAAATCAAGCAACAATGACACAAGGATATCATGGCATCACTAAAAATGTCACCACAGTTAACAAGCCTGCTTGCTTCAACAAAAAATATTGGTGAATAATCATCCATCAGTTAGCATGTCAAAAAAAAAAAAAACAAGCCTGGTGTTCCTTTCCTAAAAAATGATGGGAGTGGAAACACTGTTTTCTTGCCAGGTTATTTTCATTTCAGGAAGAGAAATAACCAAAGGGAAACATGGAGAGCAGAATAAATAAGAAGCAGCAGTATGAGGGGAAAAAATCCTTCATAATTATGCCGTTGCCTCTGCCTTTCTCACTGTCAGATTCCTCCCCTGTACCACACTGTGCCAAGCCACTCACACGCAGGGCATCCTCCAGATGAATCAGCACCATGGCACGCGGGCTCGAACATACATCAGAGGCACAGAGGAGGTGTTTGATATTGTATTTATGAACAAATCAGAGACAAGAGCTTGGTGGGGGTTTTTTGGAGGAGGAGGTGGAGTAAGGGAAATAAGATTGTATGTCAGCTTGGGAGAAAAAAGCATTTCATCATCTTTTAAAATTTATATTACCACAGACTCTGTTCAGCTTCATCCTCTAAGTGATAAATTAAAACAACACACATGCAATCTGTAGATTTCTTTTTTTCTTTATCTATCGCTCAGAAAATACAATATGAAAGACTGCCCGTACTAATCCAGGCTCTTGCATTTGTTGTAACACTATACACCAGGGGAGAGGGTCCGCGCTGGGGCTGTGTGCTGCCTGCAACGCATGGAGGCAGCTCCAGGTGCCACCAAGCAAGCACGGCCAAGCGTCGTGATCTAAGCCAAGCACACAACTTCTCCCTAACACGGGAAAAACTCTGTTTTGGGTAATGTCACCATAGTAATTCCTTATTTCACTTCACTAAAACAAAACCAACGGATTATGTCCACAGGCCATCAGGTGTAACCACAAGTCACCATGACCTCCCAGCTGCCTGGTGACTTCTCTGAAGCCAGCCAGTAAAGACCTTACCTTTTTTTTTTTTTTCCCCAAACCGGTGCTGGTGAGTCACAAACGCTGTTTTCAAAGCTAGCTTAATAGCTCTTATGATAAGTTTTTCCACCAATAAACATCCATTCAACAGGCAGTGACAGTTAAAGGACCTCTAGAAAGCCTGACATCAAAAGCTGACAAAAAGAAAGAGCAGAAAGACTCAAGTCCAAGGCCTAAGTACATAATTCACATACTACATGTTCAGCCTCTTCTCACAAAAGTTAGCATAGTTTCATGCTACCTGTAAGAAGAGGATCTCCTGCCAGAATTTTGACCATGTCCCTTGCCTTTTAAAAAGCAGAATACCCATTCATAGGCAGGGCCTTGTAATTGGCTTGCTCCTGTCTGCAAAGTCTCTCCTGTAAACCTTTTCTTTCTGCTTTTCATTTTTTCCTCTCCACAGTAGGAAAACCAGGTATGGCAACCATTAGTCAAGCAAGTAATAAACTTATGTCAGCCAAGGGAGAAGACAGAGGCTAAGGAGCGGCGGACAGGACACTCCAGCACATCTCATGAGGAACAAACGATACTTCTGCAACTGAACGGTAGATCATACAAGATCATCACAAAGAATGAAAAGGGTTATGTTTCAAATATTTAATTGGTAAAACAGTTTAGCCAATAGGTCATCAGGCACATAAAATATTAATATTTGCATATATGCTGTTGTGTACCCCAGTGACAGTTTTTATGCTAAGATGGGTGTAGCAGGGTGGTCCAGAGGTTGCACGAGTATCTCCAGCCTGCCTTCTGTAGCACTTGTTTCCCAGCCTACAACCTTGCAGCAGTCGAGAGCTGAAAACAAAACCAGAGCCTCCTGCTAACGTAGAGTATCTAAAATGCAAACACTTCCCTGTGCCAGACTTTGAAGAACATGACTAATAGTCAGTCTCCTTACATGGAGAAATCTCCCAGTGCTCCAAATAGACATTTTCCAAGTAAAGGCTGGCCAAAGGCTTCAGAGTTTGGCTGTGCAGTTTCAGAGGATTCAAAGCCTGGATGGACTTAAACATGGACAATGAAGGAGAACTGACCAATGTCAGACCCCCAGCTGAGTGGGACACATCCTTTGGAAAGCCATGGAGTTTTGATAGGTAATCCACCAGTCTCCACAGGAATCCTTTCCAGTGCACCTAATTACCTACACTCTCAAAAATGTGTGACTTACTCCAGCTTAAAATTTCCTGGCTTTAATCTCAATTATTTGGCCTGTCAATAAGTATTTTTGTCACATCCTTGGCCATGTTACAAGTCTTCAGTGAGCAGGCATCTTCAACACACCTGGGTACTTACGTATCCAGTATTTGATGAGTTAATAAACCAACCTGGCTTTCATTGTAAAAAACCACATTTCCTAGACTTCAGATCATTCTTTCAATTCTATTGAAAGATAGAATCAATACTTGAATCTTTCACTAGTCTTTCACTGGACAGAGTACTCTAGCAGAAGGCTCACCAAGAATATACAGCGAGGTCACTCCAATTCCTTCCTGTTAGTTTGTCACACTTTTTATTAAAGATTCAAGTATGTTCTGTCTAGTCTCCTTAGGGGAACAAAATGACTTTTTTTTTTTTTTTTTTTTTTTTTAAATTTA
>VWZZ01000178.1:170094-359336 GCA_013399095.1 Psophia crepitans
TTTTTTTTTTTTGGGAGGGGGGCTGTGTGTTAATGAAAAGAAAACTTCAGACTCCAACACTGTTGGTGACATGAAAACGAGTCATTACATAAAAGATATTTTTTCCCCTTGTGCTGCTCGAATGAGTAAAAATGCTTACAGCAAGAGAGGGATGCAAATTTCAGGGGGAGTGAACGAATGCCTGATTCAGAGAATGGATGTGTGTGGGTATGCGTGTGCAGGGGGAGGTACCTGGGGGTGTATTTGCCTTGCCTGTGCACATATGGACTTTTTGAATATTAGAGTACTCAGGACAAAATATACAAGCCCTTGAGTATTCCCCTAAACAAAATTTGAAAACTTAAACTGCAGTAAATTATGGGTTTTGTAAAAAGAGAAAGTGATCAGTAACGGTAACTGAGATTGATTTTATATTTGAATTCAACACTCAACCCAAAACTGAATTTTTACTAAAACCAATCACCTGTTGTTTTATTAGATTCTTTATTGCACCTCTATTTATATTACAGATGCCAGGATGAGAAATAAGCTACTATTTTTTAGGTGTTATCAATATATAAATTAAATTGGGTATTACATATAGCTCTGTACACAACATGTCTCTGTGACGCTCACTATTTTTCTTGTACAAAATGTCCGTAAAATGCCTAACCTGAGACTACTTTACTGGCCAAAAAATAATCAGTTGCAGAAAGCTGAAACTTCTGTTAACTCTATGAAATTAGAAGGCAGAAAGCTACGCCCCTCAGTATTTTGATTACATATATCAGGAAAAAAATATTCAAGAATGAACAGTGCAAATTTGTAAATATGCCAGATGCATGGTAATCGTAAGCGCTGTTACAAGTTACTGCAAGGGAAAGGTGTTGCTTTCAGATTTGGAAATGCCTACTACAGCCTAGCCTCTTTGTCAATGCGTTTGCAGCTTTGCAACATCCATTTCTAAATGAATTACCTTATGGAGGAAACCAAAAGGCAGAAAACTAAAGAAATAGGGGTCAAATTCCTCCTGTGAGATCTACCTTGTAAAATTATCCAGAATGTAATAATACCATGTTATTGACTTAAGCACAGTTCCCTGTGACATGCTGCAGCTGACCTGTAATTTTTATCCTACATGTTGCCAGCACTATTAAAATGACACTTGTGAATGTAAATTAAGCTCACAAAGGGGACAGATTGTATGATTCTGGTTTCTCTCAGATGCCTGTAGGCTATCACAGGTTCCATATGTGAAGTAATTATGTTCACTGAAGGAAAGAATAAATGCTGTCAAATTGTGTACTGAGAGAGAAAGCAGCTATTATATTGCAGTAGTCACTGGAGCATTGCCTTAGAAAGTGGAAAGCTGTATAAGAAAATAATAATAAAAAAGAAAAACTGGAGCAGAGGTATATTAAATATAACCTTTAAATGAGTATCTGCTTTTGAATATATATTACACAAAGTTAATATTTCACAAATAAAAACATTTTAACCCTCTAATCGCATTTTCTTCCTCACATCTAGAGGGCACAGGGCAGAATATTTATCAGAGGGGCAAAGGACAGATGGAGCATCTTTCCACTTTCTGTGTTTCCCCAGCGAGAGGATCCCACTGTGGCCCTAGCGATGCTGTCCCCAACTCCTTCCCCGCTGCAAACCTCCTCCCAAAGATGCTGTGCAGAGGCCAGCTCCCTCCCCAGCAGGTGGAGGTGTCCCAGCCCTCAGCCCTGCCTACGCACCATTATGGCCAGCTCCAAAACGACACCTCCGGCAGACCATGAGTGAGGGCAATGAGGCTGGGCAAGGGCACCTCTGAAGTCTGGCGGTAAGCAGCCCCTGTGCAGCCCCACAGCTATCGGTGAGCAGAAACCCCACTCTGCCGCAGCGGTGTTGTGGAAGATGCAGCTTCAATCATGGAAGCCGACAGAGCTGCTAAAAGGAAAGGCAACACTCCCATCACCTCCACAGCTGCAAGGCGGTCCTCCTCTCCTGTGACTGGAGGAGGTGAGCCTGTATTTAGACCAGCAAGGACATCAGCAAGCCAGTGCCAGAGGCGAGAGAACACTGAGCAGGGAAAGTGGCACTTCTAAAGTCTTGCGCTTAGCAGGAGCCAAGGACACCAGAAGCAGGGAAATATAAATTCTAAGTGCTTGTGTGGTTTTGGATATTCAACCAGAAACAAAACTAAGAAAGAAAGGAAGTTAGGATGCTTTGGAAACAGCTCTGAAAAACACAAACAGGAAGGCGCATTTTCTGACAGCATGTAACCATAGATATAGAGCTCGTGAGAAAGCCCACAGCACTGAAAATCAGAATACTAAACACTTCCAGTGTGTTTTTACTGTTTACTAGAGCAGCATCACTGGGCTTGGCACTCTGGAGCTTCCCATCTCGATGGAAAGGGGATGTTTCTGCAGTGCCCCATTAGCACAAGTTCTGGATCTCTCCAACTTCAGCCTTAATAGGCTGCAAAAATAACCGAGGGCAAGCAACTTTCTCCTCCACACCTTCCAGCTGCCCGCACTGCCATCACCTGCAGATGTGTTGTTAACCTGATTGCCTTAACAGCACCACATGCTCGGGCCAGGAGAACCGACTTGAGAAGTACAGAGAGAGCAGGCTGGCTGGAGAGGTGGTATGACACATTTATTAGTTATCTGAGCACTGAATTACTTGCATGGCCCAGACCCTTGTCTGTGGCTCTGAGCTCTGTCTGTGCTCATCTAATACTCAAAAGCTAACACGTATGAAGGACCAAATCTTTGAGACTGCTCTAAGATGTGAAGGCAGCTCTGCTGCCAAAGCACCTGCTAAAGTAGAGGTGATGCCTGGAAGCTCCCAGACCTCCTCCCTTGCCCAAAGCCATGACCAGCTGCCAGATGACGCTGTGTGGAAGAGCCACACTAGGTCTGCAGGGTCCTTCTCCAAGTGGGTGATTTTCCTACCTGGCACCATCGGGTATTTTGGGTAATTAGTTTGCATCCAAGGATCCAGTCTGATTCTGGACCGAGTTTACAGTCAAAGTGTTGTTCTGCTTTGACCGACACCTCTCCCTGGAGTCCATGCTCATGGGAGCATGACCCACCAAATCCCCACATCTGTGTTAGCAGTAACAAGAGATAAGTTACTGGCACCAGTATGTCCCAGCAAAGTCACAGCTTTTAGAAAGCCATTCTGTTTGCATAACATTAAATTTCTGCTTTTGTGAAAACAGAAATTATGACTTTTTTTGAGATTTCTTAGGATAAAAAAGTCTGCCAGCCAGCTTTTACAGTCTCTCCATGGGAGCCATTTTACCAACTGCACATTGCCTTTGTAGACTCATTCAGTGCAGAGAAGCACTCACAGCACTGAACACCAGGAAACTTTCCTTCATAATTTCTGGGCAGATGGGCTGTATCTCCACTCCTGAAGAAAAGGGCCTCCAGGCCACCCCTTGGCACCATCAGACACAGCAAAGCTCACATCTGTTTACCTCAACTCTCTCTATTTATTAAAATCGGGCAGTTACATCTGAATTGCCCATCAGGAACAGTGCCCAGCACACCCTGTCCCTGCTACAGCGTTGCTGCATATCCACCTTGGCTGAAAGGATTTCCAAATCGCTTTGGTTTCTCCACACACAGCACAGTGAAGAAAGCAAAGAATCACCCCATCTCCTGATTTTAGCCGTTGCTTTTCCACGTCGGCTCCTAAGGTAAGAGCAAATAGCACCTGGACCCAGCAGGGATGCTGGTCCCCATTCCCCTCCCATCACAGCCCCACACACTCCCCAGCCGCTCACCCCGCTCGTGCCACCACCCTCCTCCGCAGCCCCAAACCCTGGCAGCAAATTCCCATCAGGGATCCTGAGCAAAACCAACTAATCACCTCTTTGTTCAAGGCTGGCTCGGTAACAAAAGGGCTGTGAGCGCAGCAGAGAGCAGTGTCCAGATGCAGACACAAATGCAGAGCAAACTCTTCCATCCCGTACACCAACCTCCCTTACAGCTCATACTGGCTCCTGCAGGCTTCAAAAGTAGATTGCGGCCAGTTGCTCTTTAATAGCTATTCCTTTCCACGTATACACGTATATGTGAGCAAGTGGCCAAGAGACATGAGGCAAACATACCCAAGCAGAGCACAACTCAAGCACCGGGCCAGGCAAGAGCTAGCTGCAGAGAGGGCTGTGGGGAGAAACCCTCCTTGGGCCCCACAGCCGTGCCCCTGTGGCTGTCACCACATGGTGCAGAGGGGCACGTCATGGGGCACAGACCCCTCACCTCACAGCACGCCTCCGCAAACCGGTCTGGGCCTCCAGGGACGCACACACCCTGCTAGAGAGTCCTCCCCAGACCAGTTTTCGGGGGCTGGAGGGTGCTAGCGCATAAATAAATTACCGCATCGCGCAGGCTATTAATACCCATTGGTCACGGATGGGCGGGCAGCGAGATGGGCAGGCAGACAGCCTGCCTGTTTCCAATTAAACACAGTAGGACAACGCACTACCACAACTTCCTCTTTAAATAAAAAATTGAAATCCACTACCATTTCCTAAGCAGCTCAAAACTATTAAACTGTTTGCAGGGTAGCTCATGTCGTACGTGGGAGACTGAAATGTAACGTAGAAATGAGAGGTTTTTTCTGGCTGGCAGCACTGACAGCAGCTATAATGTACGACTCTTTTGGATGCAGCGTGGCAGAAGCAGGGTGAGGATCATTCAGTGCTATTCACTAGAGAAATTGTTACACGTAAAAAGGAGAAGGCAGAATCAAAGATCTCGGGATTGTGGCAGGAAGGAGGGAGGGAGGAAGAGAGGGAAAGACGCGGTTCGCTCTTGCAGTTTTAATAAGGATTTGTGGGGTAATGTTGTGTAAAGGTAATACAGCTGGATCTTTAATAATAATGACTAGAACCAACTCTCCATGTTAACTGACCTTTAAATATTATTGTCCCTTTCAGTTTACCAAAAAGACATTTACTTCATGAAAGATTTATTCAACTCTGTTTAAAGATCCAATAGGCTAAAATATGCTAAACTGACATTTAGAATTATCTCATAACACTTTTTTTATGATAACTCGTATTATTTCCATGTGATTTGAATGTGAGATTATTTTTTTTTTAAAATGTATTTTGAAACCGTTTCAAATAATACGCAGATATTGCCTGGACATTCAGGTTATCTGTAATGATATTAGGGCCTTTCTCAACAGCTGAGTAATTACTTCCTTATTACGCTCAAGGCAAGCTGAAATCACATGCCCTGCTCGAGATTTAAACCTACATCGCGCAGGCGAGGGAAGCATTCAAACTGACATTTTACATACCTAACCGCATTTTTTATAATAAGAAGAGCATCTGTGGTATATAGCCTTGATAATCTGTGAAATGAAGACAACTGGGAGCACCAGGAGAAAAAATAAAAATAAAAAAACAGGTTGTGTGAGGGGGAAAGGGCAGCGGGACTCAAGTAAAGGCAGACGTATTGATTCTGCCCCCGCTGCAGTCATCTCCCAGGGCCCATTTTAGACATGGCCGTGCACCAGCAGGCCACTGCTTTAGGGCAGTAGGTCGCGTTAGCGAGCTGGAGCCCCGGCTGCTGCCCCGAGGGCTGGGTGCACGGCCTCGCAGCCTGATAGCCCACTTCCCTCCACAGCCACATCGCCTGTCCTTCCGCCTGGCCATTTGTAGAGCCACGCTCCCCATCTTCCTACGCTGCTGAGACAGCTCCAGCCTCCAGGCCCTCCCTCACCTCGGGGCCAAATACTCCAAGCCCACCTCCAGATGCATTAGGCATCACAAGCCGTGCTTGAGAAAACAAGAAACATATTTTCTTCTCGCTCCTGTCCTCCATAAGAGGGAGGAGAAAGTCTCAAGCTCTGATGCCCTTAAACTGGTCAGAAATCAGGAAGGGTCACCCAGCAACAGTGAAGGCACAAGTCATCCTTCATTTTCTAAATTCTACGTTTTCTTACTCTGCAGCATCACTTTCCACCCCGGGGGCTGCCTGCCCCTGACTAATGCACTTCATAGCCCAGATACCTCGGCATCTGGCGGGAGAAGCGTCCCTTTTCCTGGGCATCCTTCAGCTTCAGGAGGAGGGAAAATCAGCACAGATTGCCGACGTGCCAAGAACATGGATAAGTAAAGACGCGGTAAAGTAGCGCACAATAAATGTCATCCGGCAATCCGCTTCGGCACGCCTGGTTACAGTCCTTCATAACCAAAGAGAAAGGAATGGTCATTTACGTGACAAAACACTGTTAAATGATTAAAAGAAACACACATGCAATCAGCAAAGAACTGAAGTGGAAGTTACAAAGAAAACCAGCCTCTTGTGAGGATTTTAGTATTCTGCGATTTCAGCAAAAACTAGAGAAGCAAAGATAGAAGGGGCGAATTAAGCAATGAGAGGAAGGCAGCTAATTTCTTAAATAAAATCTGTAATATTTTCTAAAAACAAATGCTAGTTACAGTGTGCTCATGGATGTGTTTTGGTTCCAGTCGGCTCTTATTTCACCCACAATATTTTTAATGTTCGCAATCTAAAGCAGACAAACCTAATTTTTAATCGGATATTACAGTTATTTCAATTGAGCTAGCAGCAAAGTGTATGCAAAATCTAAACAGAAGACTTCAATAAAATGCTTGAGATAATCATAGCATATCTAGCTGGTGTATAGCTCTACCGTGGAAACATACACTATTTATCAGTTTTGCATCTTTTAATGAATTAAAAAAAAAGTGTTCTCTCTTTTCTGATTTCAACATTAGTTTAGTGAGTTCTGGTAAAATCCAGGTCAGGTATTATACACTTGACAACAGAAACAACTAATTATGTTAGAAATCCACAGCGATAAGAAAATTGCGCAGTAAATGCATTATATCCAGGCAACACCAGAAGGTAAGTTTGTATTTCATTTGCTGTGGACTGCGTAAGATGGTAAAGGTTTTCTGACAAGTGTCCTTCAAATTCCAAAAAGAAGGCATTTGTTTCATGGCATTATCTCATTTTCTATTATATTTGTTTATATCTCTGCTGTGAAACCATATTGTTATTAAGGGTATCGTTATAATAGAAAATTGCGTTAGCTTTTAAAACCCTGTTCTATTTTATGTGTACATAAATAGGAACATTAAGATCATGCGAGATTCCCATTTGTCCTTGCTATACTCTTGACACTTTTGTAAATGCGAGCAGAGCACCAAGCTCTTACCAGGGCTTAAAATCTTGCCCCTTTGATTAGCTAACAGACATCTTCTTTCACTTTCAGCGTGCAAAATCTTGCCCTGCTGGCAACATACTCGAAAAAGTGCAAACACTGTTTCTCTTTACCTTTGACCACCAAGATGGGTCTATGCGCGTCTCTGTGTATACAGTCTGGTGATAGCAAATTGCCCAACGTTCACTAGAGGATTGGTTTTTGAAGACAGTTAGGTGGCTAACAGCAGCAAGGTGGCTAATCCCCCGTGCCCAAGGGTACTGAGGGGGCTAGCAGAAGTGGTCACCAAGCCACTTTCCATCATTTATCAGCAGTCCTGGAGGTCCCAGTTGACTGGAGGTTAGCAAATGTGTTAGCCCACGTACAAGAAGGGCTGGAAGGAGGATCTGGGGAACGACGGGCCTCTCCATCTGACCTTGGTGCCAGGGAAGGTTATGGACCATATCATCTTTAGTGTCATCACACAGCATGTACAGGACAACCAGGTGATCAGGCCCAGTCAGCATGGGTTCATGAAAAGCAGGTTCTGCTTGACCAACCTGATCTCCTTCTATGACAAGGTGACCCGCTTGGTGGATGAGGGAAAGACTGTGGATGTTGTCTACCTGGACTTTAGTAAAGACTTCGGCACCATTTCCCACAGCATGCTCCTGGAGAAACTGGCTGCTAACAGCTTGGATGAGCGTACCCTTCATGGGGTAAAAAACTGACTGGATGGCTGGACCCAAAGAGTTGTGGTGAATGAAGTTAAATGCAGCTAGTGGCCGGTCACAAGTGGTGTTCCCCAGGGCTCAGTACTGCCATCAGTTCTCTTTGACATCTTTATCAATGATCTGCACGAGGGGATCGAGCGCGCCCTTGGTAAGTTTGCAGATGACACCAAGTTGTGTGGAGTGTTGATCTGCTTGAGGGTAGGAAGGCTCTACAGAGAGATCTGGACAGGCTGGATCAATGGTCTGAGGCCAACCATAAGAGGCTCAACAAGGCCAAGTTCCAGGTCTTGCACTGGTGTGGCCAGCAGGACTAGGGAAGCAATTATCCCCCTGTACTCGCCACTGGTGAGCCCGCAGTTCAAATACTGCCCCTTGCTACAAGAAAGACATTGAGGTGCTGGTGTGTGTCCAAAGAAGGGCAGAAAAGTTAGTGAAGGATCTAGACCACAAGCCTTATGAGGAGTAGCTGAGGGAACTGGGGTCATTTAAGTCTGGAGAAGAGGAGACTGAAGAGAGACCTTACCGCTCTCTACAACGACCTGAAAGGAGGCTGTAACCAGGTGGATGTTGGTCTCTTCTCCCAAGTAACAAGTAATAGGACAACAGGAAATGGCCTTAGATTGCACCAGGAGATGTTGTTATTGGATATTAGGAAAAAATTCTTCACCAAAAGGGTTATCAAGCATTGGAACAGGCTGCCCAGGGACATGATTGAGTCACCATCCCTGGAGCTATTTAAAAGACATGTACATGTGGCACTTACAAACACGGTTTAATGGTGGACTTGGCAGTGCTAGCTTAATGGTTGGATGTGACGATCTTAAAGGTCTTTCCCAACTCAAACACTTCTGTGGTTCTATGCAGTCACTCTCAGGAAGGTTCATAAAGGGACATCTGATACCCAAGACTCTCCTAGAGTGCAGGTTGTGCAATTATTTCTGAAAGTGCAATGCAGAAAACCACTGTGGGCACCGAAGTGCCTTGCCCGGAACACGAGGAGCCTAGATTTCCACCTGTAAAGACATCCCAGCCCACAGCCCTCTAGCCAAGAGCTCAGGAGCAGCCAGTCAGGTTGACAATGGGTGCATGGACCAAGTTAGGGCTGGGCAAAGAGGACCAGACATGGTGCAGCAAGGGGCACTGCTGCGGTAGTGTCTGCATGCCCAAAAGAGGACTGCGATGCCCTATGTCCTGGCAGCGGAGTGTCATGTCCTCTGGCCGCATGCATGCAACACTGTCATGCTTTGACTACACCCTGAAACCGAGACAGGGCACTCATTCAGCATAAAAAAACATTTCAAAAATTATACGCAAGGCTTTGCATTAATGACAGTAATTAACGTTGTGGCTGCTGAGAAACCAAACAAGTTCGGGTGATTTTGTGTCACCTGAGGACCAATTAAAAGCTGTGAATTTTGAAAGCAAATTTTTTTTTTCCTGGATAAGATGAAATTTAATTTCAGTATCTTGAAACGTTTTACAGAGTGCCGTTGTGTCTCTTTCTCACTCCCATGACACCCAGTAGTTCAGGGAATGCAAGGGCGTGTGATTACAGGGCAGTTCCCAGTCGGCTACACCATGTAATCAGGGCTGATGTATAGTGCTACACTCAGAAAAGCCAGAAGAGTCTGGTCTAAAAAGTTCTCTGAATCAGGGTAATTACAATATTAATCACAATCCATTGAACTAAAGTGGAATTAAATACAATTTTTCAGTTTGTGTAGTAAGCACTGAATGGCAGTAAGTTAGCAACAGCCATTTTGGTCTGGTTTAACTGCCTAACATCTGGAGAACATTATTACAGAGTCATCAGCCATTTGGCCGGTGCCCAATATGGAAGCAGTTTTACTCTCTTTCTCTAAACATCGGCACAGCCTCGCCGAAACACGCGTATTTCTCTCTTCTCTTCTTGAAACGTTCTCTTAAGGACTTTCAATATTGTAGAATTTTGATGCGATAAGCCACTTGTTTCTGTTTAGAAAGCAAACAAAATTGGATCAAAATGAGAGGCCAATTTTAAACATTTAATTTAAGTAAAGACAGTGCTGCTTATGAGAGTCTGTGGTAAAGGCAGTTGTTCCAGCTATTTAAACAATATAATTACATGGCGTTTCACAGTATAGAAAAGACAGATTACTAGAAAGTCTGAGACTGTGCCCTAGTTCCTATATAAATATGTACACATAATCTATCGCTGGTTACTACCAAATTTATATGAGGTATGATTCGGTCTTTATTACAGTTGCTGTGCTTGAAAAGAACCTCTTTACTTATGAAGAATCGCTTTTTTCTTTTTTTTTTTTTTTCTGTAGTAATGAAAAAACACAGTTGTCAGCATAATATCCTGACATTCAGGATACCAGCCTGTCTCTACTGGAGTCAGATGTGAAAATAAATAGATATTAAACTGTCAGTCAATGAAATTACAAAGTCAAGAGCAGCTCTAGCTGTGATCCTGTGTGTTCTGTTTGATGGACACAGGTGTTTAAGTGTTATGAAATCCAGCAGAGCCCCAGAGTGAATAATGGACCTTCCAGCAGTCCTGCCTTAGCCAAAAGAGCTGCAATGAGCTCCCCTCTCACCCTGAGGCCCCCGAGCAATCGATGTGTCCTAAGAAAGGGACCAGAAAGGCCTCGCAGGTTTATTGGAGCCAGAACCTGAGAAGTCTTAAAGCCTGCGTTATGGCATATGTTGAGGAATCGAAGCTACGCTCCTCTGAAGCTACGGAGGTTACTCCCACTGGCTTTGCATACAAATCTAAGGCAGATGCCCAAAATCCACATCATTTATTTATTATTCATAAGGCACTTAAAGTCAATCATCTGTCACTAATAAACATTAACACTATTAAAAATTAATGATCATCCTACAGCATGCTGAGACAGATTCTTCTTTCTGTTTGATGAGTATTGGAGCAAAGTACATCGCTTTCATTTACTGACTCTTAAAATGTTTATGCTTTGTATAATGCTGCTACTTCAGCTCCTCCTCCAAACACCACTGACCCCCTTTCTCTTGGGATGCCAAGAAACGATCAGTCTCGTGAAAGGAACTTGAAAGGATGGGCTTAGATACAAAATGCATCTGCAGAGAAGAAAAATAAATCACAGATTCAAGTTTATCACACAGCACAAGCCTTTGTGATAACAGGGCTTTTTGTCTCCCTTTCCACTCTCTGCTAAATAGTGCGACGTCTGTGACAGGGGACACATGTCCCTGTGCTCTCTGCTGTTACAGGAGGGTCCCGGTTCAGGTACCATACCACAAGTGGACAATGAGGCTGGAAATAACAGCTCTGGCAAGACTACCTGAGAGGCTCACAAGCTGGAACAAGAAAAGGCTTCCTGAAGAGCAACTCAAAAAGGGAACTTCACCAAAGGTCCGCACAGTGTCGCAGGGCACTTTCTTCTCTTAGTGGGTGGGAGGTAAAGCCCACTGCTAGAGATGAAGAAACCGCCTGCACCTTAACTCTCAAAAGGACATTCCCTCTAAAAGTAAAAATGATCCTAGACCCTTCATCTTTTGTGTGTCACATTTTCAAATACAAATCGTGGGGAATACATTTTCCCCTTACCTTTAGCACATCGCTGTATTGCAAAGTCAGAACTCGTAATTCAGCACTGTTTCCCAACACGCACACATGTTTTGCCCTGCTCCTCATTTTAGCAATTACTTAACTGTGGGAGTGCTGCAAGTGTATTAGAAATAATCGCTTGATACACAGCTGATTCTGTTCAAATGCAGATAAATAAATCTAACTAAACCTCCACTAAAGACCAGTCTAGTAGTAGAAAAGCCAATATGATTGTGTACATCAAATCAAACTAGCCTCAAATTTCTTCAAGTTATTTCAAAGCTCTAAAAACAAGCAAAACTTAAGGTCTCAGTACTAATGATATAATGGAAAAACTTGCCAAGACAAGAGACATATTAATCTTCCTCTTACAATTTAGACTACAATATTTCAGTGCCAAACTATTTTTCATAGAAGAACAGTGACTGTTAAGAAACAGAAAGATCTGTAAGTAGAATTAAGTGACTGCAATCTCCCTGTTTTCTTTCCTTATTCATATTTCACATGAAATAACTAATGAGGATTTGCTAAGAACAGCTATCAGAGCTAGAAACATACCAACTGACTGGGAAAACATGATGCCACAGGACCACACTTACTGGGCTGAGGACGTGGAAGCATGGTGTTACATACGTATCAGCTGCTGCCGCTACAAGTGAAACTTGGTGCCATTAGGAAAATGCTGTCATCCAAAACTGATTCTGCCTTTCAGGGTACAGAAAGTCAAGAAGTAGAGAGAATTCCCTGCAATGTGCTCAGCAAGACCTGAAGAAAACTTGTTTCAGCTACTGCAGAGCATGAGGGAGCAGCTCACAGTGCCTGGCACACCATTTTTACATTTGCACGTCTCCCACCTTCTGCAGAGCCACACAACAGCGGGCACCTCCATGAGTCATGGCCAGGGAACTGGGACCTGGTCCTGTGGTCACACACACCAGTAAAACCCACAGAACCTGTAATTAAACAGTTTTGAACAGAATTAAGGTACACAACCTTCTAAGTCTCAGGTTAAAGACTGTTCTGAACAATACTTTTTAGTCATACCACTTTGTCCTGCTGCCCATTCTCCAATGCCAATAGAATTCTTCCTAATTTGTCACATTTTTAGCTTAGAATTCATGGACTGTCAAGCCAAGTTACTGTTATGAGTGAGAATTACAGTCAAGAAAAAGATATATTAAACTATCCTTATTCAAACATAAAAATGCAATGAAAATGTTAACCAGCTTTCCCTAAGGTGAAGGTGTTTATTGCTAAGTTTTTGCAGCACAATTACATTCAAACAGACAAATGCTAGCTTAAAATAAAGCATTTATTTTCCCTGATCTACCTAGGAGAAATGGAAAAACACCTTGAAAGTAAGCTGCCTCATGTCAAATACTTACCCTAAAAGCTTTTCTATTAAAAACATTAGATTTTTAAGAATAATTTTGAGAAAGCCAGGCAGCTAAAATGCACTGCCTTATTTTACCTTCTTAGATATTCATATCTCAGCACTGACTTTCTGCAGCGGCTAAGTTTGGATTTTATATTCACTTCTAAAACAAAACCTGATGGCTTTTTACATTACGCGGCGCAAGCCCGGTGCCCACAGCTTCACTGCAGTTAGCACAACGCAGACACCCCGCAGCCACGCATGCACAGGGTGGGTCACACTCTGACTGCTGCCCTGGAGCACCTCCCCAGCCGAAGGGGCTGGGGACTGCAGTATCTGCAGCGCTTCGTGTGAAGCTGAGCTGCGTTTGGGATGGAGCAGTGGTAGGCGATACCGTCAGCAGAGGGGCTGGACGAGGTGAGGTGTCCATGGGACACCGAGCCTGAGAGGCTGTCCCCAGGCACAGCCCCTCCATTTCCCTGCCTGCCCTCACTGCGGGGCTTCAGGCCCAAAGGCGTCTCTCCGCTCTCCTGGCTGTCCCCCTCCCTTCCCTTCTTAGGGGAGTCACTCAGGTGTCACCTTCTTCCCACCTGAAGACACAGACCCCCTTTGGCTCCCCAAAGGCAAGGCAGTGCTGCTCCCAAGGCCCATCTGGAGGCTGCACAGATTATATATAGCCAGGGAGCTCATGCGGGCTTCTGGCACAAATGACTCGGTGAAAAGCCGAGATCATAACAGCAGGAGGTGATGTGGCCCATACTGGGCCACGAGAAACGGCAGCTCTGTGGCATCAGTATTTATAAACACAACGGAGGGCTGCGATAAGTCTCTTTCATACAATTGCTGGACCACAGACTATGGGCCATCTGCCCGCAGTCTATTCTTGCAATCTGTGAACAATTATAGACGAGATATTTCATCTTAGAAAATGGCAAAGCTAACAAAATAGGCACTGAAAAAGACAGAAAAGAATCAAAAAGCAAGCGACAGAACCACGGTCAGCCATTGCACAGAGCTCTATTTGCCAGCCCTTGAACCCAGCAGCTCTTCGTTCCCAGACCCACCACGTCAGCCGCCCCAGAGCCGAGATGGTTGCTGCTGCTGCTGCTGAGGCCACAGCAGGTGCCAACTTCAGCCCTTCTCCTGCAAAAGCAAGCACCTGACCACACTTGCCATGATCCGAGATGCACCATTACCCTGCCTTTGCAGCCCAGTCACCGCACGCAGGAGATATGAGGGCAGCTGTAGTCAGCATGGTACTGCCTCAAAGGGAAATCTCCCAAACCCTTTCACAGCCGGCAGCTGAGCTCACACCAGCACTGCCAGCCCTTCCTCAGGCTGCCCTGTCTCTGCCTGCTCCATCGCGATCCTTCACTCCCCTGTGCCATGCTGGAGCTGCTGCTGGCAGAGGGCCCTCTGCACCCCGACCAGCTGCCCGCCGCGGGGATCGCGCGGGGCTGCAGCAGACAGGGCGCTCCAGAGGCACAGCGCAGACGGCGCACTGGGCCTCGGCTGAAAAGGCAGGGGGAGAGGACAAAAACTTACCTCTCCTGGCCGTTGATCTGTGATGCTGCTGCAGACAAAGCTGGGGAGGATGGTGGCTGCTTCTGGGGTGGTTGGCTTGCTGTCACTGGGCCAAGGGTAACGCGTGGTCAGCAGATGTGGTTTGTCAGTGCTGCCTCTTCCCCACCTGCAGACCACAGATGCAGTGAGGGACCACCCCTCTCAGAGGAGCCTGCTGAACCCCTAAGCAAAAAATCCCTTCTGGGATGAGGCTGTTACCAAGAGGCTGGGGAAAGGCTAGGTCTTGAGATTTTACCCTCTCCTCATCCTTGCCTCTCTTACGCAGCCATCATCCTGGAGCTGTGCCTCTCTACCCCAGAGCCCACCCTTTGACTCAGGGCAGCTCGGGTCCAGACCAAGCAGACTCTGCTCCTCACACCTCAGGATGTCCCCTTTGGGCAGCCAATGCCTAATGCCAGGAGAAGGCTGCCTGGAAACACCATGCTCCCTTCCACTCACTGATGCCCAGGGTGGGAACAGGCAGAGTCGTGTGTATTGAACGGCCCAAGGAGAGCAGAAGACAACTGACTGCTGCCTAGCTCTGACTGCTGCAAGGGCTGCCACTTCTGCTGCAGGATAATCTTGGTTCAACTGTGGTCCTAACCAGCTCTGGGGACATGAGTGCCCTGGTTAGGAGGTGAGCCCATAAAGTCCTGACAGCACCAAGTCCTGCTTTGCCAGGTTTCTGTGTCATGCTCCAGGTGGGAAGCCCCGAGGATGCCTCAGCAGATGCTGCCGGGCAGGACAGGGTAGCTGTACAGCTGCCCGGGAGGCAGTGTGGGACGGCACTGCCAGGCTGAGCCAGCACAATCCAGCGGAGAACACCTAAAGAGTGACAAAAACTGTGCACGTGCAAAAACCTGCATCAGCCTTCAGCGTAGTCTGCGTAATTAGCGGTTTCTTACAACGGGGAAAGGGTACAGAAAGTAAAAATTCAACTGCCTTAAAACAACAGATACTCTCAATTCATTTCTAATTTATGCATTCTTGTCATATGAAAGCCACTTGCTTAAGCTGCTTTTCTAACTATTTGCAGTCTGTTCAGACACACAATGCTCAGTAGGGGTCTGTCTCCATGATTCATTGGCTCAGATTTCCTGTAGAGTTTACATGATGTCTACTAAGCCCCATACAGTTTTGTATCCATTATAGCCAGGGACAAGCAAGCAGGGCTCAGGAGGCTGAGCATCCATCTAAGAATAGCTTCCTGTCTTCCAGCTCTCTTCACAACAAATGAACAATGGTTACAGTTTGCCGGCTAGCACTGCATGGTGAGGGGAAATTATAGGAACCTGTCTGAGTTAAATAAGGGAAGAAGCATTTAGAGTGAAGCTTCTTAAATGAGCAGGTCAATAACTAGTTTACTGAGACCAAGGCACATAGCTAATGAGAGAATAAAGAATTATTCTTGTCAAGAGAGAAAAAGATGCTGCTCTGGTTTTGTGCTAAATAATTACATTCATTATGTTTAGGACAGCCCTGCAAGTGGTCTTTTGCAGTAGTAAATTCATTAGCAAAGCTAATAGGCAAACTACTACTGGGGCAAATTTAAACGATTGCAATAGGATGGATGGTAAAGATAGGGAAAGGTAGTATGAGAGCTAAGAGCCAAAGTCAGCTTTAAGTATAATTAAATTTATCTTCTCATCAAGTTTAAGGCCTCCTTCTGGGCTTGAAACAAGGAGAGGAAAAACCATTGAAATGAAAGGATATTCACTTGATTGGATTTGTTGCTAGCTTTTCCAGCTTACCAAGCTGTCTAAACTGACCTCTTGACACATGACAACAATTATAAATCCAACAAAAATTAAAACGTTAACTAAATTTTCTCAATGTTTCCAAATGACCAAGGATCTCAAATGTGTCGGGAAGCCACCTCCCCAGCAGAAACACTGAAAAAGTGTTTCTACATTCACTGAAAAAGTGTTTCTACATTCAGACCAGGCTTTGAATATACCCAGAAGCTCATGAGTCTCAGCTGGGCAGCAAGAAGGTAGGCTCCAACACCTCTAGGCAAGAGTCACAGTCGCGCAGGGGCTGCGGAGGAGAGCCAGCAGGATCACCTCCCCTGGCTCAGGACAGCAACAGCAGGTGGCCCCGCACTGGAGCGGTAGTGGTCCTCCCCAAAGGGCAGCGGTGGTGGTCCCCCCTGCCTGCTCAGGCTGCAGTCCCATCAGCACAGCCATAGGTTGAACACCCCACAAACACACACGTGGCCACCAGCCTTCTCTGGTTCTCTGATTCAGGCTGCCTACATATTTATGCAGACACCACCAACGTTAGGGATGCTTAACCAAGGTTTTCTTTACAGATACATTTTTAAATAAAGAGGTTAGAGTCTGATAAAATCACTGGAGAAGCTGTGGGCATAAGTACCTCTTCTTTAATCATGCCCTGCCTAGACCGTAATCACAGACGCTTCACAGATACAAATGCAGCACATTGAGGTGAGCCTAGAAAATGATTGAAATCAATTTAGTGAGTCTGTGGAGCACAGCAGTAACATGTGTAGGAAAGAGCAGACCACCAACGGTGCGCAGGGCAGTGTCTGGCACTGACTACCATCTTCAGGCAGGGCTACGCAGCCCCCCACTCTGCAGGGCTGCCTTCGCGGGGCAAGGCAATCCGACTTACGGGGGAACGGAGGCCATTCCTGTTATTGGGCTCAGTACAGGGTATAGCTTTGGTTGAAAAAGCAGGAGGAATTTTTTTTTTAAATGTGGAAACAATTTTAACATTTTAAAAGTGAGATTCCAAAGTGGTTTGATTTTGGGTTTTTTTTTTCCTAAAAATAACTTTACCACTATGAAATTAAAATGTGTTATAATTGAAAAAAAAACCTACTAAAAAAGAAGGGGAAAGTAAACAAATATTTAAGCATTTAACATTTCTTTCTTTTGTTAACTTTGTAAAAAACTTAGTAAGCCGTCTGATTCAGGTTCAACTAGGTTGGGTTCAGTTTTGCCACTAAACCAAAAAGCTGTTACACATCATATCTGTGTCTAGCTCTTTTAAATGGACGCTCAGAGTATTAGCTAAAGGCGTTCAAAAAGTAGCTTTTCGGTAATTTAATTTGGGAAAGAGAAAAAAAGTAACTGCAATGAAGCCCTTATCTAAAAGAAAAAGAGGAGGGGAAAAAAAGTGGGGGGGAATCTTCTCTGCCAAGTGGACATGGGAATAAATGTTCTTGGCTACTGCTGCAGCCTAAAAAGCCAGAAGGAGCCTGAGGCTCCCCAGTAAACCTAGTTTAGAAACCTCCTCAGATGATCTCTTATTTCCTCTGGCTAGTTGCCTTATCCAGTCAAGTTAGAAATTCAGGATCCAACACTCACTAAGAAATTGGAAAGGCAGCTATATTGTACATGTGAAGGGAGAGAGAGAGAAATTAAAGAGAGAATTAATTTTCTTTGCCTAAACTAAACACCGGGGAAACGCTTGCCACTTCTGTCATTTCAGCAGGTGGTGATCCCTTCCCTCCAGCCATCGCTGGCCACGTCCCTGACAGCAGGTTCAGACCACATGGGCTGCGACATGAAGAGCTGCTGGGATTCCCAGAGTCACAACACCTCTGTGCATCGCCAGAAGACAACCAACGACTGTCATCCTTCGCCCCGCCACCTTCTTTCATGCATCTGCAGCCTTCAAAACCAGACTGAAAAGGTGCAAAAAAATCTGAGGTCTCCAGATAGTGACAAAGCTCCTTCCTAATGAATTTTTAACTAACCATTTGCACAGGAAAGATGAAAACTGGAAGATAACTGTTAAGACTATGGGAAGGCTGTCAAGAAGTGTTTTACTGAGGATGGGCCTAACAAACACAGAGTGGGAGAAGTTGGCACCTTGTTCTTTCAAAAGGCAAGAGCAGACCAGGCCATCATCTCTAGATCTTTTCCAGCTATTACGTAATACAAAATAATTGCACAATCTTTATATTTAGAGTCTAAAAGTTCAATTATATGGCTGTTCAAGAGTTGTTACAGTCAGAAAAGTGACTACAAAAATGTGACCTTGGTCCTGCACTTAAATGCTTCCTCAAGTGTCTGCTCTCTTGTCAGTGTATGTCCATTTTACTCGTTAATGTTAATGGGAACCAAGTATGCCAGTCAGAGAAGATTGGTCCCTTAAGCTGTACCTATTTTGTCTGCTAACAAAGCAAACTTTTTATCACAATAAGCAAGGGAAAGCCAGCGCAGGTGTGCCACAGTAATATGCATTATACTTTGCCTCATGCTGTGTCACCACCGGTGAAGCTTTATTCTCATTCCAGAGCTTGTACACTTGCTGAAGGTTAGTGATGAAGTACAGTGCAGGTCATAAACAACTGAGCTTCATTTTACACAACTAGACAGAGAAGCAGACACTTGGGAAAAAAAAATTATGCTAGCTTGTAAATGGAACGATTTAATATGGAAGTAACATGGCAAACAGACACAGAATGCCAAGGCAACTTCTCTGTCACTAGCTGTACTCTGTTCCTTCCATTTCTTTAAAAATCAAAACTAGTGAACTAGAATTTATTCAATCTTACCAAAGAAATTGATTTAGAATGTGAAATACACACTTAAGAAGGGCGAACACTGTGCTCCTTCCTGACAAAAGCCTTTTCTACAGACAGTGCACTGGGAAGGCCTAAATACACGCAGCTATGTAAATACACGCTACCTGCCGAGCGCGTAGGTTGTTTCTCCAAACGTGTGATGCTTTCACACGTGCTCTGACCAACCATCTCTTTTCTAAATGATGTGGTCTTTCTTGTTATCTACTGCAGCTAGTGGTGCTTGAACCTGGTCTCTTCTAGGAACTAAGATGTTATTTTCTGACTTCCTGCAGCAGAAAAGATTCATTGCTTATGGACCCCCGTCGACAGGTGAATGCAGTCTCAGTGCTGCATCAGCAGCAGATTTGAGTCTTTTATCAATAGGTTCAGCCATAGAAATCTATGCATAGTTCTGAGCACTGGCTCCAAACAAAATCACGTTAAACTGAAGAAACCGGTGAAAAGGCACATTTATACTTGAAGTCTGATTTCTGGGCAGGGGAACAGCAGTGGAGCAGAGTCCAAGGGAGGGTGTATCATCTCCATCTGTGGAGGTTCACAAGAGCCGGCTGGAGTAAAACCAGGACAAGACTGAACGAAACTGAGCAACCTGGTCTGGCCTCCTTCAGCAGGAGGTCGTACCTAGACCCTTCTGCAGTCCCTTCGCAACCAACCTGGGACTGTGTGACACGAGGTCTCACTCAAAACTGTACCACCAGTTCAGTCTGAGAGGAGATTCTTACCCTGCCCCTTCCCTGGGCACAGGGCATTTTGGTACACCCACAGACCTCTTGCTAATCCCTTCCCTCTGCATCGTTCTGTCCTGTCAGGCAAAACCTCACGTATTCCTATCTTACTTTTCACAGTTCTCCTTTCCTTGGAGCCTGCGGGCTTTTCAGTGGAACAAACCTAAGGCCATAGAGCGCCTCACTGGTCTTTCTCAGCAGTATGTCAGAACAGAGTCTGCTCTGAAGGGAACCGCAACAGCCAGCCTGATCCTCATCTCCAGCTGTTCAGATTAATGTTCTGTGTTCACTGCTATTTATACTCTCTAACTTCATGATACCTATGGCTGAGTGAACTTGTCCAAAACCTCTCCCTGGTTTACAAGTGTGGATTTAGTTTTTATGTTCACTGGCTGGTAATGAGGCATCTTTCTGCCTTAATCCTGCATAAAATTAGGTACCTACTGTAAAACACTCCTCCCTACTGCTTTTCATTGACTGCACAGGGAATTAGGATCTGGCAACCATCGATAACAGTCATGCAGAGGCGCTCACTGATCTCTTGATCTTATAAAGTTAACTTAGTTATAGCAAGCAGTCAAAACATCCCCCAGCATGAGAAAGAAACCGTTCTAAGTCAGATCATACCAGTAAGGATCCCTGAGATCAGCATGGAGCTGGACTTCAGCTTCAGAGACCTGAGCACAGTGTCAGGTAGCACCAGTGCCCAGATACACCATGACACTGCTGCCACTCGCCATTCCCTACGTTCAGTTTCTGAACACACCTTGTGAAAGGACAGCAAGTACAGAAATTCGTGCTAGTTTATGGTGTACACATCACAGTGCCTCCAGCTTCAGCTTTGCCATGTAGCCAATGCAAAATAAACTGCGCAGCTCCCCCCGACATGTCTCAGTTGACTCGATTCAGCTGTTTTGTAAAGAGAGGAGGCAGAACTGAAGCACTCACGCATTTTCCCATGTGCAGAGCCAGGCTATGGGCTCAGGGGAGGTACAGGACCTAGGGAAGGAGTTCTCACTCCTTATTCTGCTGTGCACGTGAGAAAACCAAACTACAGTTCAGCTTTCCACTGTTGTGGGGCTATGGGAAGATCAAAACACAGCAAATGAAATTTGACATAACAGTCCTAAACTGGTGATGGAAAAGGTGGCTAACACATCGATTACTTATTTTGTTTAATGTAGCAAATTATACTACAATTGGATATAGTCTATATATTCCTGGCCAAAGATAATCTATGGCTTCTAAGGTTTCAGTTTATCCTCAAACGATATTAATGGCTGTCCATAGCAGACACAGCTTTATCAGAGGGGAGGATATTGGAAATTTGAGGAAGAACATCTCCATCTAAGTGCCTACCTGTAGCTGAGAAATTAGCATCCTTCCCAAGAGAAAAAAGGCTGAAGTTAATTAGGTGATCATTGAACAATGCATGCAAAGTTTCTATTGTGAAACATGATTTTATAAAGAAATATATGCACATCCCCATCTTGCCACAGTCTGACAAAAAATTGAAGGAGAGTAC
Source organism: Psophia crepitans (assembly GCA_013399095.1). Lineage (NCBI taxonomy): Eukaryota > Metazoa > Chordata > Aves > Gruiformes > Psophiidae > Psophia > Psophia crepitans. The sequence continues at coordinate 191,319 of VWZZ01000178.1, forward strand.
AGTACATACCGCCAAATGGATGACGACTTCATATAACTTGTTCTGAAAGAAAGCAGCCTGTTGTTTACTGCATTTATCGACAATCTGTGAAAGTAGACCAGAAATCAGTCTAATTACCAGAGTGCCAGTTGTGCTTGTTAACACCAGCTTTGTGACCAAATGTTATTCCACAGTTGTCACATCACAAGAAGGTTTCATTACTAACATAATAGTGAACAAGATCACATGCCTGGCTATTGATTGATCTGCCACACAAAGGAAGGATGTTGTTGTCTCTATTATAACCAGTTACATCTTTGTCTGCCTGTATAATATGCACAGGAATGTATCATGAGCAGTTGCTGCACTGTTTCCTAATTTCTGCCTGTTAGCCCATTAACAGCCCACTAGGATTTGCAGACTTCACCACCAGAGAAGAAATGACCTTGCCATAATTCTGTCTTGTACAATTGTTCTCATCACCCTTCCTGCATTGCATCCTGCAAGGATTGAAACTTACTCAACATTCATTTTATAAATATATCCCTTCTGCCAAATCAAAAGATATTTTAATTATTTCCAGGCAGAATTAGGTAACACTGCAGGAACAGTAGAAATATTCATCACTACTGCAGCTGAATGGCCCTGAAAGAACTGTATCTCAGACCAGGGAAATGTTCTGCTAACAAGCACCTCAGACAAAATGAACTAACACTGACCCTCAGACTATCAAGATATTGCTTTCCATTCACTGCCCAGTCATAAATGCGAACAACAGCTTTTAGGCCTGTTGTTAATATTAAATGTGAACAGTCTTGTTTATTTTTCCATGAACTCAATAAATATTATAATATAAAAGTGGATTTGTTTATCATTGTGAGCCTACAGAAAAACAAGCATGCCTCATCATCTTATCTGATGATGAATGATTTATCAGGCAGAACGTGAGTCTGCTTCTAACTGAGCCTATTTTCCTGTTTATGCTTGTTGAACAGATACAATTTAATGAAGAATATAAAGTACTTAAAAATCTGTCTACCATTAATAGTTTAATTAAACTGACATGTACTTCAAAAACAGAGAGACAGAAAACATTAATTTTGGTTATAAAGGGCATGGCATTATTAAAGTGCAATTAAAAGCAACATTCACTTACAATTAATAGCTAAAACAATTTAATTATTTAACATTTGATTGTCAGTTCTGGCTAACTTAGCTACCCCAAGGTAGGTATGTTCCTTGGTCCTCTTGTAAAGTATATTGCATGGCTGCCGTCACGCTGCAAAGACCCAGGCACAAGCTACCAAGTTGCTCCTGCGCAGCATCTCACCACAAACCCCCAGACAAACACTGTGCTGCACTATTGTCCCCTGGACCCTCTCGTGTCCTTGAGGTGCCAGTTTCCCCAAAGGATCCCCCCTGGCCTCTCTGCTGGGGCAGGTAACAGCCTCTGCTCAGGCTGGTGCAGGGTCTAGGGGCTGGCTGGTGAGCTGGCTCCTGGCTTTTGGATCACTTTTTTCCTGGTAGAATCATGAATTTGGGTCCCTCAGATATATTCAAGCACCTGTTTTCTTCCTAAACTTCATGTCTCTTACAGCTCGCTCTCTCCATCAAACTTGATTGAAATTGGTCACCTGGCTCAGCAGTTATTTGAGGGAAGGCGCTGGAAAAGAGAAGCAGAGAAAAGCAGCTCAACCACACAGGTCTCATTTCGATTGGAAATGGGAGAATAAAAACCTCTCCTGCCAAATTCTAAGTTAAAATCTGAAGATGCAAAGTGAGAGCTTGCCAAAGAATTGTAGGACTGCTTCCCAGAAGCACAGGTCCTTTCCAAACAAAGTAGAAATGGAAATTTCCTTGAAATTCAGCCTACCTTTTTTAAGAACACAGCAGCACACACATACAGAAATGTCACCAGAATTTCAGGGTCAGAAAAAAATACAGATTTAAAACACTGTTTTAGGCTGAAAACAGCAATTCTGGTCCTCAGCATATTTCAATACTTTCAGACCTATATTGAGAAGAAAAGTCACTTTTGGTGTAAAATTTCAAAAAGCTGAGACACCTATCCCTCAAGTAGCCAGGAACCCCTCTGCAGAGCCATCCATTTGTGACTGGAGTAGTCTTGTCTGGGTTACACCCTTACCCAGCACACCAGCCACCGGACAGCTGGCTGTCCTGGGATATGTGCAAGAGGAACTTTGGTTTCAATGATTTTCTTTTGAAAAGCTATTTAGTTGAATAATTCTCAAGAAACATTGCTCTAACCGTAATTAAAGAAAAACAGATCCTACAGCTTTCTCCACGTGGGCAGAACGTCATGGCAAGTTCACGGCTCTCAGCAGGACTTTGCAGATCTCAGAAGTTTGCTCTTACGAGGAAATTACAGAATTAATATACTACTAACCAAGCAGGCTTATTGCGAACACAGCCTAGAGCAGAAGTTGTTTCAAGACTATTTAACTTGTTCCTATAAATTTGGTTTACTCATTTCCCTATTAGTTGAGGTGCATGGAGTAGTTGCAACCGCTCCCATAAATCGTAAGACACAGTCCTCTATTACTTCCCTAGGAGGAAAAGAGAGTAGAAACAAAAGATAAAATCAGAGGGGGAAAAACCCCAATGGCATAGTTAAAACAGTCACAAAAGCTTTTTGTCGTGCCGTTTTACCAACCCAGAGTGTGCCATAACCCTGGCCACACCGCCTGAAGGGTGCTGACTGACTTCTCAGGTCCAGAAAGAGAAACCCTTCTGTCCATCCCGTAGGTGGCTGAGCCAAGCTGGGGCGTCCAGCCCCAGAGAGAGGAGCGTGCTGAGCCGGGGTCTGCCCTGCAAGGACAGCTTCCACAGCTGGGACTGAGACCAGGGCTCCAGGCTTTACGTTGTGCTGAACGCTGGACAAACACGCAGCAGAGGACAGCACTTGGGCTTCTGCTGGTAGATGGATTTAACAGAAAACTGCATGGGGAAAACATGGTTTTATTCATGTTTTCATAGACAGCATTTTAATGACAATATATTTCTAACACTGCACCTGTAAATGATGTATAAAAAATGAGAATAAAAGTAATCAGTACAAAACAATGTATTCCTGCACTTAAATTTCTCCATGGAGAAAATTTAAATTTCTCTTAATTTTAATCTCTGTTAAATTTAACACTTAAATTTCTCTGTGGAGAAATTTAAAAGGAAGAGGGAAACGGTAAAAGGTGGGAGTTAGTAGGATTCATTAAAAAATACAAAACACAAACAGTGTCTGTCTTTACCCTTTTTCCTCCAAAGAGTATTATAATAATAGGTTTATTTTCAATGCAGTCATTAAGCCTGCCACCTTCACGTAAGAACACCTGCGCTGACAAAAGTTCGGCTTTGAATTCAGGCAAGTTATCCCCAAAAGAGTAAATACAGAATTATAGAATCATAGAGGTTGGAAAAGACCTCTGAGATCATCAAGTTCAACCGTCAGCCCTACACCGCCATGCCTGCTAAACCATGTCCCCAAGTGCTGCATCTACATGCTTTTCAAACACCTCCAGGGATGGTGACTCCACCACTTCCCTGGCAGCCCGTTCCAATGACTGACCGCTCTTTCGGTGAGATTTTTCCTAATATCCAATTTAAATCTCCCCTGACACAACCTGAGGCCATTCCCTCCTGTCCTATCGCTAGTTACTTATACTCACAGTCAGAGCTAAAGTGTTGCAGCCCACCAGAAGAAATGATTATGAGAACAGTTGTTCATTTCAGGATCTTGTGGGGAATTCAGCAACTGAGCTTGTTGAGGAGTGTTCTCTGGAAAGCTACCAGATACCATCACGGTAAAGTTTAGAGCTGATTCTGCACCAGGCCAAGCAGGGAAGGATGGCTTTTAAGGGTTTTTGCTCTGCAAACTCTAACCACGTTAAAACCTTGTTCACACAAGGTTCACAAACCTTGTTTCAAGATCCGTAACTGAGATGTGATTGCAGTCCCATACAGACCACTAGAGTAGGTAGCGTAGCAGATAAACTCTGGAAACTCATTTGAAAGTAAGGCAAGAGATGTGGGCAGCCTATACACCACTGGATATAAGCTAGCAGTAAAACCACTTGTGCCTGAACCAAGGTTCTTTGCTTGCATGAGAACTCCTCTCAAATTGCAAGCCACACCAGTAATCAGATGTTTGCAGATATAGAACAAAACACCAGGCAATTACTGAGCTTTATTTTCTTCATGGTTTATTCACTGTTATGTGAGCAATGCAGCCCAGAAAGTCAAATATGAAATTATGAAATACTGTATTAACTGACCACGAGTTTCAGTCTTTTCTTTATAAGACAGAATATTGACTATCATTCAATATTTTGCAAATATATCTATCTCAAATCTTACCCATTAAGAATATTTTTTCAAATTTTTTTTATTTTTTCTTACAAGTCAACAGATCTTCAGTAATATATTTTAAACTGCCATTTATGAAATTATTGTTTGATATCTACTTCTTGTTTTAAACAGGGAAAAATCACATTAAAATACTGTGATCTTCTAATTAAGGCTTTGCCCCACATAAGACTCAGGCAAAGCACATTTGAAGCATTCCCTGGCATCGAACCTTTAAGAAAAAACCTCCCAAAGTGTGGTGCTCTCTAGGTGGCTCCGTAAATGAAGTCAAGGCATTGGATGTAGATTTTGTTATTATTGTGTGTAAATTATGCTTGAAATGCCATGCAACTGAAATAAAAATCAGAAGCAGAGCAGAGTATTGTTTGGTTTCTGAATACTTAATGCAATCAAAAGGTAATAGTACTTATAGATTTTTCATATACAAACAGATTTATGGAACTGATAAAAACCATTTGCTCATTGAGCTTCAAAAATCTGGATGGTTTCATCTGTGAATAATCAAATAAGTCAACTCAGGCAGCTTCCTCCTTTGGTTCAGTGCCGCAGACATACAGGACTTGTACTTCAAGGGCTACTGTTGGTTAGAAGGCACGCTTTTGAAAAACCAAGTAACTTTACCATGAGTGTCATATAAGGTACAGAGGCAAAACACAGTATAAAAAATAAACCAAGTTGACAGCATTCACAGCTGATAAAAGTGTCAAGCCAGCAAGTTTCATTTTTGTTGCTAATCAATTTTACTTTCAGATTTGCATACATGAGAATAAAGTTGCAACACCTGAAGGCAATAGTCACTTGCTTTTACAAATTTGCTTCTTTGTATGTTCCATTTTTATAATTTTATGAAAATGGTCCTATTAGTTTGAAGTTCTTTCAGGTCTTTCTCCAGTTCAGAAAAACCTCTCAGCATCTCTGATTACCGTAAGTAACCTGTTCTCTCAGTAAGAGAAGGCAGTTTATTGACCGAGTTTTCCTGCGATAGCTTTTCAAAAATTAGTATTTACGTAGTTTCATTTGTTAAGAAAATAAGCAAAATTGTACTGTGAATTTTAGGGGTCCTAGCACCCTTCTCAAGACACATGATGTCTCTTCCCTGCTTTGGTGTCACAAGAATGCTAAATAAAGAGAGAGAAATCCCTTCCTTCAGGGGAAAAAACCCCAAACCAACAAAAACCAACAAAACCCCAACAAAACCAAACACCACCCTTAAAATACTCGAACCTGTCAAAACTGTGGGAAGAGTTTTCAGATACTGACGGCTGTGGTTTAATATTCATGTCCTGCTTGCCAATATTTTGGGTAGTATTCTGAAGATGAGACTTGATCCTTTCAGGACTTCCTACCCTCTAGGCTCCGGTCTGACTCAGGATTGGAAATGCCAGGACAGCGCTGCTGCGGGAGCAACCTGGGTGAGGTTTCACAAGAGCAGCTTTTCCCGCAGTATTTCAGACTAATCCGAGTTGAGAAAAGCAGGGAGAAAATAAAAAAGATAAACACAGAAGTCAGACAGAGTAAAACCTGGAAAGGGAACGTGGAAAGCAGAACAGGAGCGAGGAAATACACGTGTGTGGAAGGACCAAGGAGCCAAATGGGGAAACTGAGAGAAACATTTGGAAAAAAAATCTGAGGAGCAGAAGGCTGACAGAGGCGGTAAAATCTGTGAGGGGGGGAAAGTGGAGGGGGGTAACACGCACACACACACAGAGGAAGGGAGCTAAAAACCAGCAGTGACAGGAGGCAGAGGAAGGGCAGAGGGCAGAGAGACAAGAACCAGCAGCACAAAACAAAAATAGCAGGGGCAGAGACAGTGAAGAATGTAAATTCGAAACAGGGATCCAAAACGAAGGCAAAAATTTTAGTGGGAAAGCCCGACTTGTAAAGCTTCACAAAGTTTTCCAGGAAATTAGGTTTGGGGAAGCGCAGGCAGCGCAAGGAGGGAAGCGCCCATTCCTTCACCTCCTCGGTCAGGGTCCGGGTTAACAGAGCCCCGGTCCACAGCAACCCCAGAACAGAAACACCCAGTCTGTCGGAACCGGGAAGGGGGGCACGGTGTAGCTGTTGCCTTCTCTCCACGAGCAACGCAGTCTTCTCCTTTTGCACCCTGCCTTTGGGAACAGGAGGAACAAACAGGCAAAACATAATTTACAGTCTTGGTTCATCCGTACCCACAGCCCATCTGCTGACTGGAACCGCAGCAGAACGCGTGTGTGCGCGTTCAGAGGGATGGCTGTCATTAGACCAATGAAGTTAACCAACGTATAAAAGCCGGGATCAGATCAGTAATAAAGTTTATACTTCATTATGGATGTCAAAATCTTTGCTGATATTTTTGGGTTTTGCCATGAGTATTTAGCTTATTGACTTTCACGAGCAAAACCATCCCCAGTGAGCATTCAGGAATCGCTTACTTGGAAGCCCTTGTACTCGGAATTGAAACCTGAAAACATATTTCCTTAATGAATTTAAAGAATTAGAAAAACTGGACATGTTAACATACATCTCTGTATTCAAGGCGGTAAAATGATTGCATTCTTGTCTCATCAAATTTACATTGTGGAATCTGAATATAGCATGATTAGGCATTATTTTAACAACTACATTACAATACAATTTAAAATAAAATGGCCCTTCATATCGCACTAATATCAGTGTTTTAAATAACAAAGGGGATTTTTTTTTTTTAAATAAAGGAGAGGATTAGCATTTAGTTTCAATCAGTATAAGCAATGCTGTACCAGTTGGTGTCTCAAAGATTCAGGATTTTATTAATATTCCAGAGATGCATTTGTGTTGCCTCTGGGTACACTGAAAAGCCACTTAAACTGCACTTAAAGCAGCACTACAGGATCAAATTGATGTGCATCAACCATTTACAATAAAACTTGATTATTATAAAGGCATACATATTTGCATAATTACATGTTTGATTTTTTGATAATGCAGCATACACTACAAAATGTTGCTTCATGTAGAAAGGCATCGTCAAAAAGCACCATCTGCTGTAGTGTTTAATGCACTGCAATGTTTGAAAAACTGAAGGTAGATCTGTGCGAATCAAAGAGGAAAAGCAAAGGAGTTTTGCTACAACAAGAGGCTGAGGGCTGGAGGAGGAGGGGACGCGGTACAGCGTGGACTTTTTGTTAGGCTGTCGTCTGTTTCTCTCTGGCTATTTTTAAATAAAATTGTCTGAGGGAGGAAAGGTAAAAGACAACAGAGCAGCACATCCTACAGTCTGCAGAATGTAGGATTCGGAACTTGAGAGCATTTGGCACAAACACATTTCTGATGTTTTGACTCAAAAAAAAGATTTTTTTTCAGCATCTAATATATGCAGTGAAGGAGTCGCATTGGGAAAGAAGGCAAACAGCACCGACAGTGGATTCTTACACTTACTACTTTGACAAGAACAGATCTTTTTAAAGGAATCTCTGTTAAGCATCACAATAGTTGAAAAGACACAGAATTTGAAAGTAAAAATATCTCCGTATTTACGCAGCTCAAAAGAAGATGCCGTCTGTTCTTCAGTAATATCTGGCCATAAACGCTAACGAGAGCCCAACGTGTTCGGGAAGTCGGGTGCTAAGATCGCAGCAGTAAAAGCCTGTCTTGGAGAATGAGAAAGAGCAAGCACATCTAGACTCAGCACAGTTAGCCCAGAGTTCTTACAGCCTAAAAATATGCATCATTTTGATTAGCGTGACATGTCTATCATTTTAATACCTGAGGCTGCTTTTCAAAGTGGATTTTGAGAAAGACATTTATCAAATGCAGTTGCAGCTGTTTCTCATGTCCTGCCATCCCAAGGAGTATGCATGCGGGCATCCAGAACGCGCACACACACACACACACACACAAAAGGGTCATCTGTGGCTTCTTCGGAGCCTGTTGCTACCTCTGAGCTATGCTGTGAACATTTTTGGACACTGCACCGAGTGGTAAAGCACAGCACAGAGCCAAGACAGGGAAGATCTGGCAGGGAAGTCAGTAGGCATGTACTAGCCTGTTGCTTCCCAGTAGGAGCCCATTCCTTCACAAATTGGCCTTTGGTAAGCAGTGTGATTCATTGCTCAGGGACTGGATTACAAGCTGGAAACCAGCTGCCAGAACTTGGGCAACTCATTTCACTTCCCCATGCTTTCCATTTGCCCTCCTCCTGTTTTTCACATCACATCAGTTAAAAACCTAAAACACTTCAGGGCAAGGACTTTTTCGTAATACATGTTGAGCATTAAACAAGCTTTTATCTCCATGGGCACCTCAAGGTATACTAGGATACAAACAACACTTGGATGATATGCTGTATGTGGGACAAATATCAAGTCAATTAAAAAGCATCTTTAACAACACAATCTGACTATAAAGCCCAGTAGTCAAGAATAGCATCTGGCTCCAAGATATATTCTGCAGTCCAGCAACACAAAAGAGCTTCAGAAACAGACAAAATTTTGTCCAGACCCTTGAAGGAAGAGCATGGTGGTGTACATGTGAATGCAAACATCTCAAACCTTCTGTGCCCAAACCACAGCAGCTTGTACATAGATTCATAGAAACCAAAGCAATGGCCATAGAACTTCAAGCCCTAAAGCTGCATTGCTGGCCTGTGAGTTTGTGCTACATCTGGACCATAATAAATTTACAGTCCCACCAAGAAAACAGTCACTGTTGTACAGTTATGAGATAGACTTTGTTTCACATTATGAGGCAGGATGTGCTTGAGTCCTCTATTATGCACAAGGTTTTAAACATCTAGGTTCCTTACCCTGGCTTATCAGGCACAATTACAGCTTCACATCAGAGATGCCAAACACCCACACTGTCATTGATTTAGATTAGCACTGTGAAATCCAGTGCTTCTGAAAAATCAAATCTTTTGTGTGTCACGCAGAAGAGGACGAAACATTTTTTAAATAGCCAACATATTGTTGTGTGTGCATAGTTCACAAAACCTCAGAAATATTTATCTGCTGGTGTTTTCCCACACCCATCATTTACTGAGTTAAGCCATGTTGCAATATGTAAACCATATTGCAAAACGACGCAGTGCCATTCCCTCTGTCCGCACTTGAAACAGAACCTGCGCGGCTGCTTGCACTTCAGGTACCCATGCCGAAAAGCTAATGAGGTATTTATAGCATAATATTGAAAGTAGCCCCAATCTGTAACAAAAGCTCAAAGACATCTCCATTTCTTTCCCACTGAAGGCTCTAAGTGCGTTTGGTCACAGCAGCGAACGAGGAAACAAAACCAGTCAGGCAGCCGTGGATCTTCGGAAACAATGAGTTTCCCTTTTGTGCCTGAACACCCCGCTCTTGGTGAGCTTCCCTGACAAAGTCTGCACTAATTGTTGCTGGAATCAGCACAGCAGTGACTGCTAAGCACAGGGTTTTTCCCCCACCCTCTCTGCACTAGGCAGACAGGGTTTTTCATTACATATATCATTTTCAACTTGCTGCAGTGATTCCACAAAGACAGGAGGATTTAGAAAGCTAATGAATGGGGGCGGGGAGCGGGCTAGGATCGGAGCTTCAGTGCTAATGTCCAAGGACAGATACCACGAGTGGCTTCACACGCGGGGCACTGCCACCGATTTTATTTCCATTGCATGGCACTGACAGACTGTGACAGCCAAATCACTCATCTCAAGTTAATAAATCAAAGTAAGGGGTGGCAGTGGGGGGATTTGTTTGTTTGAACGTTTAGTGCTACAGGATTTAGGGCAAGGCTCACTGGGCATTGCCTCGCCCTGATCATTATTGTGCTGCAATGACAGCAAAATTATTTATCTTTTAGTTGCTAATTAAGAACAGAAGTGAAGAAGAATATGTTTGGTCTGAATATACTATAGCATCTAGGGACCATTTGGTACTTCATAATGAGATGCCATAGATGCTGTAACTCAGTATGTCTACAAGTCTCTTGCCGCTTTATTATTAGGAAAAAATTTCATCTTGCCAGTTAGCTGACATAAAGTTAATAGTTTATAAATAAGATTAACCTAAAAGAGGAAAACAACATTCTCCACCCCCCACTAGCAAGGGAAAAGAGCACATCCCTTCCCAAGCTCCCTCCTAGCACAGAATGCTCCATTTCACCGATATCAGTACCCTTGCAGTTTGGAACATCTAACCCCCACCTTTTGCAGACATGTCATCAATATTGCGTGCCACTGGGGAGAACAGGCTATACTGATTACAAAATACTGGTTCTATAAATCTGTTAATTTTAATGATAAACCAGGATATTTGAGGCTTGCTTGTCCCTGAAGAACCAAGAACAACTGCAGATTGATTGTGAAGCAATTAAGGACCTTAGAGCTATAAGGTGTGAATATTATTTCTTTCTCTTAGAAAAAAGCGAAATCTGGTTCTTACCTCTCTACATAATAACATATGATGTGGGTGAAGCTGATAATTCAGATCTGAGTGTTGAATTATGCCTTCAACTTTCTCAAACCGTAGTTGTCACCAGATCCTACTCAGCTGCCTCTCTCATGACCCCTGTCATCAGCACGTCAGGCAGAGGGGGAAGAAAGCGCTACCTCGGTGACCATCAGCATACAGCCAAAATCAAGCAGCCTTGGTCCTGGGTGGGTGTTCTCTGCAATACTTTAACTCAAGTTAATAAATGCTAGTTCTAGGCGGCGGCTCCACTTCAGTCCTAACTGCAGCAATTCCCCTCCCTTAAATGCAAAATTTGGGAGAGCAGAGAAGCCGCGAGGGCTGGCGCAGACTTTGAGAAGACGTTCTCCAGACTGAGCACAGCAATCTACTCCTATCAGGGCCGGTGGACACTGTCCTGAGAGCCGAACGGAAACTACACGGGTTAGTTGATGCCTTTAGCTTTATGTTTAAGGACAGGCCATTCCCTGCAACTGTACCCTGCTGCCAGTGCTCAGTTAATGGGCTCCTGTAGTGAATAACATTATGTGCTCTGTCAATTATTAATAATGAGACAAGCGTTTTCACATCAGAATGCCGCCTTGTAATGTGATGAGCCTGTATCATATTAGTGTATCAAAGCTCAGACTTGTAACATTACTAGTTTACTAAGCGAACTTTGAACAAGATTTATTCCCCAAACTGTCTGCTGAGTCCCAATTTTCATGAATTTTGTAAATAGAAAATGTCTCTCTATTGGCGAGATTTTTTAGGATATGGTTTGTATTTTAGGTGGTTGATTTACTGCTACATTGCATTTATTCTAACACACCATTGATCCCCTGTCTCGTACATCAGATTTAGTTACTTTTTTATTGTATAATTTCTAGGCGACAGTGGCTATCCAGGACAGAAACAGCTGATGGATCTAATTTGATTTTGCCCTTATACCAGCAGAAGTTCACTTACTAGTTCACTTACTCAGAATTCATTGATCACTCGAAGGTCTTCTGGGATTGTGAAATCTCATTCTCGGTGTCTTTTCCAATTGTCAAAGCACAGACTCAATACTGCATCTGACATCCTTGCAGCCTGCCTCGTTCTGCATAACACAGCAGTCAGCCATGGGGTTATAGTCAATGATGGGGCTCTCATAAAGGATGACAAGGCTAACTCTTACTGACTTCAGACATGGCAAAAAGGTAGATCTTTCTGAAAGGTGGGTTTGCTGATGATAAGCGTGGCAGCTCAGTGACAGCCGTATCTTTAAACAAGGGAAAGGAAGAACCAGGAAAGGATGATGGGAGACGGAAAAGGAGATAGCAAAGGAAGAAGAAATTGCAGGAGGAGTTTTACACAAAGATCCATAGGTCTGAAATCACAGAAATTGTACTACTTAGCATAGCGAGAAGATTGAATTCCGTTATCTGTGGCTCACTGTTCCTAGCTAAAACACAAGATAACGTTCCGTGCACAGCCCACTCAGTTCAATGGCAAGACGGCAAACCTCGCAGAGGATACTGTCAGAACAATAATCACTTTTAAAGTGGTTGTAAAGATCTTCCAGTCACTAAGCGCACACAAAGAGGCAAAAGGAGGTTAATGAAACTTCAAGAACTGTTTGTGTTCAGTAAGGTTACTTCATCTCGAGTTTTTGAGAGCAGATAAGGTGGAAAAGAAAGATATTGGGCAGGCGGATGACATTTAGAAGAAACCATTTTAAAGTTCTCCATTACAAGAATAAAGACGACGACTATTTTGTCAACAGTAAACACATTCATCTTTATCTGGAAGAAACAACTGACAGTTCCTGTTACCCGAGGGAATTCTAAACCTTAAGCTAACCCACGCACCTACAGCACAATTTTGCCAACATGCATCAATATTTCGGTTACCAGGTTTGGAACAAATGCATTACCAAATACAGTTTCTTTCACAGAAACAAACATTAGATTCAGAACAGACCTGCTTTAATCACAGATTGTTTTCTGAACACACAGTCACCAGTTCAATTTCAAAACTGTTTGAGCACCTGAGCTTCCACTTCCCCCTATGGAAAGCATTCACCAACCCAAGCGCAGCCAGCTACGCTGGTAGCTTTTTTCCAACATGCATTGTTCATTTGCTCCTGTTTGGCTCATCCTTTGGATGACAGGAAAATATTTTTCTCTTTACGTGCTTGAAACCCATCCACAATCGTCAGCTGCTACATCTTCTTTTCATAATCTTGTTTATATTCAAATAGGCACTAATGTTGCTGTGCTCCAGCAAGAGACTTGGTTAATAGTTCCAAAAAGGCAAGAGTACCAGGGGAAAATGACGGGGAATTACACAGCCAGTAACACGGTATTCAAAATCCCTCGGTTGGCTTGCAGGCTACAATACTTGCAACTACAACTGTTGGTTATTTCAAATGGAATCTTATTTGAGCAAAATGAAAGCGCAGCTTCTGAGGCAAGAGCTGAAGCCTTGGAACAGAAGGCGAATGATCCCATGCTTAACATCGCTACTCAGAGCTCTGATCATTCACTATTCTGCTACAAACATCCTGTGCAGCCTCAGTCAAGTTGCTTAGGGGTTTTTTTGTGGCTTAATCCCCCATCTTTGAGATAAGTATGACTTAGCCTCCCTATCTCACAGGCACACAGTGAGGATAAATACATTAAAGAAGAATTAATATATCACAATATAGTGATAGGAGTTCAATACCCGGCGTACGGAGTAATTTATCTTTTTGTCTCCTGGATCAAGTACAGTTTCTAGGTGTGTGCAACAGCAAAAGCCTAATCTGTTAATATATGAAGAAAGCAAACAATCTCCAGCCCTACATTACTGTATATGAAACCATGAACGGAAGCACAAACCTGTAGGTGTAAAGTAGAATGTTGGAGTAGAAAAAAATTTCCTTTATTACAACAGGCTTAAGACGAGGATGGGAACCACAAACTAGACATAAATAAAGAAATTGATTAATTCCAACAGAATAAACCAGAAAACACAACAAAACCAAACAAATGTACATCATATTCGTATATAAACTAGATATATAAGTATTTAGACACAGGCATTTTTAAAAATCTCCTTAAAGTTATCTTGTGTAAGGAATACACTATAATTTACTGGCATATGAATTATATACTGTTCCCAAGATGAAACCTCCATATTTCTTGCTCCAGACTACCCTCCCCATAAAATAGTTTTATTAGAGTTTAGCAATGTTAGGGAAAAAGTCTATAGCTCCCATTAAAAAGCTGATCATACATTTCATAGTGATTATAGAGTAATATACTATAAAAAATGAGTTTTCACCAAATATTCAAAATTACAGATTTATTCAGACTCCCAGAGAAAAATCAACTTATAAATTGTGCAGATTATATATCCAATAAAATATTTGTTGCACAATGTATATTAACTGTGTTGACTACTTTTCACCAAGGTGCCAGAGAAATGAAAAATTAACCAGTGTAGAATATAAAATAGGGGTTGTTTTTTCAAGTCCTAGAGCTAGTTCATGAGCATACAAAACAGATTGTATTCAGAGCTGTAATATAGAAATTCTTCAGTGAAGACGACACTAGAGCTGAATACCTGACAGCAGAACAAAACAAAGAACAGCATTAAAGCCATGTTGCTGAGGTGCTGCATGCAAATGCGGGAAGACCTGAATTAGTAATGTTGAAGGTCTAGCTAAAGTAGACGGTGGCTGTGTCAATGAATGTTTTAATGACATCTTACTAGTTTAAGGACTAACAAGTGCATACATGCAGTCTGATGGAATCCTGGAAGTTCTGTGAATATGTGGAAAACAAGTAAATATTTGAATATCCTCCTGCTCTGCAACTCCGTAAACTGGCCTATAAAAAAATCACATATGTGGTTTGAGGTGTGTGTTCTTGTTCTCAGCGGCAATCATAATCACCAACCAACCCCCCGCTGTCTATCATTTATTCTTTTTCAAAATTTACATGAATATTCATTTAAACTGCAGCTACAGGGCACCAAACAGTGATCATGCTATAAAAGGGAAAATTTAGTTAAAAAAATAAAATTAAAAAAATCCTCTAGTTGCTTTTCTCCTTAACGCTGTGACTTCAGGCATACCTCTTTGCCACTACACTTCTCTTCCTCTTCACTTTGAGGTGACCTCTAACACGTCCTAACACAGGAGGAGGTGACAGGCGGCGGGCAGCACCACGCCGGGGCGGGACTGCGGCTGCGCGGCTCCGCACAGGAGGCCGTTTCTGCACGCCTGCCCATTCACAAATTACGATGGTTAAAAAAAATAAACACACCAATATTCTGGAGTAAGGGGTTTCATCCTTGCCCTGGCCCTCTCTAGCTCCCCCCCCCCACACACTTCCAGCCCATAGCGCCGAGCACACCAGGCTTGGGAGTGCGGTTACACATCAGAGCGAGCGTGTGCCAGCCTGACAAAACACTGAAAAGCCACCACTTGAGCTCAGCCCTTCTCTGTAACCGTGGCCCAGCGGGACCCAGGGAAGCCCCCTCCCTTTGCAGAGAAAGCCCAGGCTGCTGAAACAGCCAAAACACGGTCTGCCTCACTCTCCGCAGCCCTCCTCCTCCAAGCACGGCGGAGCTGAAGGCTGGGCAGGAAAAGCAGCTACCTCGTGGGGTTTGGGGTGTAACAGCCAGCCATCTTTCTCCTCTTGCCCTCCCCGGTCACACTGCTGGATACTAAACGCAACATATTTGACAATGAAAAACATGCTGAATATTTCAGAATTAGCTATCCTAAAGAAACTGGTCCCTAGGCTACGCTACTTCATGTTAAAAGAATGATTACACCAGGGGATGATTCCAGAACCCCCTCGGAGAAGCGCACTTGCTTTCTCACCCCAGGCACGCAGCCGCCGCAGCTCGTGCGTCCCCCACCCACAGGTCTCGCTTTTTGAAGGAGAGGACAAAATGGGTGGGATTAACTGGAAAATTCAGGTTAGATGTTCTCTCAGGATCTTACAGTTGCTGATTTGTAAACGCTTACTCTGTCAGCACTTGATACCTGCGCATTTTCAAAGTCTGTTTCGATTTACACCAAGGCAGCTGGATTATGCCACAGCCAGCACGAGCCCAGCGAGAAAACGCTGCCCCTGCCTGCGTGCTCCTGGCGGGCGAGGCAGGCGAGGGGAGCGCACGCACCCTGGATGAGCACAGCCCTGTTCCAACATCTGTCTGCTTAGAGAGACCGCAGCTTGGCCTCCCACCGCGTACATATAGGGCTGCGGGGCCGCGTATGAAAGACTGGATGTCTAAAACTAGGTTCCTAAATCAATGCTTGAGATGTCAAAAAAATAAAGTCTTGCAAAATTTAGACTGTGAGAAAGCTTTTTGAGGACAGCTGAGGCTTCAATGCACTCGGTATTTTTGGATGCACTGTGGCACCTAGCTCCAGGTTCCTGTTTTCAGAAATCCTGGACTAGAACCAAACCCACCTTGATGTTTAAATGCACCGCAGAGCAGAAGGTGGTGAGCAGGCCTGAGCGGCTGCACAAACGTGCAGGCTGCAGCCGGGCAGAAGTGGCCATCCCGCACCACTGACTTACTGCTGCGGAAGGAGCTTCGCTGCTGGGGGTAAAGATGGGCAAAGCATAGGAAATACGCAGCTTTTTGTACACACAAAGCAAAAGAATTAAAAATACCATATTAGAACAAAAATTTGCAATGGATCAGCCACACATCTCTGTGGAAGGAACAAAGGGTTTATGGAAGAACAAATGAAAAAATATATATTTCCTGAGACTACAGGCAGCCCTAGAGACTTCTAAGTACTATTAGTCAGACCAAAGGCTGCCAGATGCTGCCAGAGCTCTGGCTGCACACCAGGGAGCTCGAGCCTTTCCAGTGGGGCAAGGTAGGCCAGCTGGAGCCCAAAGGGTACAGAGCTCCCCAGGGAAAGACTTTTTGATGTTGTCTTGGTTTTGAGTGCGTTTCCTTCATAAGACTTGGTCAGAGGCTCCATTGTGTTTTCACTTTGAGATTGCTGGCCAATTAGTGATATTTTTCTTTCTTTTAACTATTTCCCTGAGTCGAAGAGTTTTGCAAAAGCCTGAAGTTTAGTTAACCGCAGCTAGCCCTGTGATGGCAAACAACATTCCACAAATTTTGTCTTTAACAAACTAACTCAGACTGTCAGCTGGAAGGCCTTTCATTCCCATCCTCCATAAGTTCATTCTTCTGCCTCACTCATTTGCCAAAGGAAAGG
Organism: Psophia crepitans; assembly: GCA_013399095.1. Classification (NCBI taxonomy): domain Eukaryota; kingdom Metazoa; phylum Chordata; class Aves; order Gruiformes; family Psophiidae; genus Psophia; species Psophia crepitans. The sequence goes on from VWZZ01000178.1 coordinate 208,281, forward strand.
AAATTAACAGCTGAATTATTCTTCCACCTTTCCTCTGAATTCTTTCTAGCTTAGATTTTACAAATCTGAAGATCAAAGCTTTCTTCCCATTTCCATACAAAAGTACAGTGAGGTGGAGCTTCTGTAGAATAGATGTCTCTTGACAAGAAGCAATTTACCACCAATAGATGCCTTTACCAAGATGTTTCTTCCCTCACCTCTGGCACAGTCCCCTTCCCAGCCCCAAACAGTACCTGAGCATGTGGCACGTGCTCTTCTCACCCACATGTCACTGCTGCAGCCATGTGAGCTGCGCTGGTCTCGGTAAGAAGTGCTTCAGGCACGTTACATGATTTTACTTGTCTGTGGTTTTCAGTCTCTCATTAACTTCCCAAAATAATAAATAATCAAAACAATATTTGGAGTCAAGTTCTCATACTTATTTTGGGCTGCTCGTTTGAAGCTATGGCAATGGTTGCATGGGCTCAAGTGTCTGATGCCATATGCACCCAGAAACACAGTGCACTTTTGTGACCATCTATTCCCCAGGGAGCACTAGCAGTAGGTGACAGAGGTCTGTGGAAAAGAGCAGCTCATTGTTCTAAAGCCTAAGAAAAAAGCCTCATACAGGAACATGGAAGGAAACACAAAGCCAGAAAGTAAAGGTGCCTTTCATTAGGAAAAGAGAGAACCCGCCACTGTGAAAACACCCCTTGCCTGCACGGGAATGCAGCCAGGAAGAGCTCTGCTACAACTCTCGGTGAGGGTCAGAGCTCCATGTCAGAAGCAGTGCTACCAGAAGCAACAGTTAATTCCCCGTGGCTTATGCAGTTCAGCAAAAGCATATTACTTGTTTTCATTACTCCATTTGTTCTTTAAAGATCTATCAACCTGCACAGACTACTACGAAAGTCAAAATATTATATAAAATGCTCGTCTTTGGAAAAGCAAGAATCTGGCCTCATGGAAGACCTGAGTGAGAAGTGATGAAAACACATGCCTCCCAGACTTGCGCACAGCTTCCTTTAAAGATCTAAATAACTTTAAGAATCTACTCTAAATAACTATTAAATACCACAGAATTGCTTGTATTTAAAATAACTATTTTTCATTATATTCAACTGTAGCAGAACAATACCCTGAATAATTCTTAGCCTTCTGAGTTTAACTGATGAGATTATGATATACGATTGTATATGTAAATCACTGGTTTCACCAGCTCCAGATTTTCAGTTAATCCCAGGACCTCAGTTCAGGATACCAGAGCCTTCATTCATTTCATTTCATATGAAGACAACACAGTCATTCGGACAGATTTTACATGGTGAATTGCAACTTGTTTGTTATATTTAAGATCTTGCTGGAATAGAGAAGTTTTTCATAGTAGTACATTCTAATGCGTGTTTTCTGCTCATTTTTTCCAGAAAGGGATGGAGACACGCACATATATACACACATATACAAAAATAAATATTCATATATAAAAGAGAAGAGCTCTATTAAGGGCAATGATTCACTTACACCTCAAGAGTCTAACAAACATCCCAATACAACTCTGGACACAACACAGAATGAAAACAAACGATGAATGATTTACCAGAACTGAAGAATGCCTCATTGAGGTAGATGATCCTCATTTTTTATGAAAAGATATGGTGCTTCTCTTTTCATGGTGCTCGCTCAGAATAGGTGACTTCAGGTATCTGGTTAAAAACAGAAGAGAAAAAAAATTGCATGTTGCTCACGTAGCAAAGGTTTAGATACAAAATACTGGATCTGACTCGAGCAGATGATGATGCCCTAACAGGGCAAATTAACGGACAGCTTCCCGACACAGGGGCAGCCCAGGTTGGGTCGGGTGCTGCCGACACACAGCTCCACCACATCCCACCCACCCAGAGCCAGCAGCACTCGTGAAGATGTTTGCTTTTTTCTGCCATGCTACAAGAGCAAACAGCAAGATTCATACTGGATGACCTGATATTTGCAGCTGCTTGTTAATACTCTAATAATAATTTACTGCACGTGAACAAATAAAACTGTATGTTCCCTGTCCTCTGTGCAGACCCTGATCACACGTGTTCGTACTCTGCAGTACCAAATTAAAAGGAACCAGGGTTTACCTTCAATTCTAAGACCAAGTTCTGACTCTGCTGAGTACAGTTTAATGGAATTGCTCTGAGACACAAGACAGATGGGATAGAGAGATCTGAAGTGCTACAAATAAAATCTAAAACTGAACTTTTAAATATTCATTCTGAACTATAAAGAGAGCTGTGGCTTTTGTGTGCTACAGATGGCTTGGAAACTCAGTGCAAACAAAGGACCAATTTTTGAATGCGCATAGCTGCTCTACCATAATAGCTGGAGGCCCAAAACTCCAGGGGTTTGAGATGATTCAACTAGATCCTCTTACCTGCCAAATTTCATCAAAGCAACATTGCTTTTACCGTCTTAAAGGGATGAAAGAAATATGAATACTGTGGGTTTTTTTAATGAAATGTGGACTGCTTAAGCTTGAACAAAAAATTACAATATGAATGGAAAGTGCAAGGTAAAGGGAAAACCATCTTTTTATCATACGTACTAAAGCATCGTATAAGATGAAATCTGTACTTTTTATAGATTGAAAGATTAAACAGAAATATTTGGTAGATTTAGATAAATGAAGGAAATAAAATGAAAAATAAGCATAATAAAAATCCCTGCCAGTCATAATCAATGAGGAACTGCTGACTGATTGCCAAGTATGGCCTTAGGTTTAAATCTAGGAGAGACATGTGTTTCTTTGTAAGGTAGTGGGGCACGACCTCATCAATCAGAGATTATCCTCTGCATAATAGTTTATGGAAAGAAACCACTAACGCCAACTCCTCCTCTGCCTGCCAGACAGAGGCGAGCTGGTACGAATACAGCTGGAAAGGGACTAAGCCCAAGTAGCACCACCGCTAAGGCCGTACCCTGCTGCATTTACAAAGCTACACAGCGAGCGTTTTCTGATGCTATTAGCAGCCTAGTCTAGACTCTAAAGTTTTTGGGTTTAGAGAGGACACTCTCCCACCTTTTGTATGTGTTTGAGCTTCTACTAGAACCAAACAGGACAGCAAAATGCAGGAGAGAGATGGAGTGTCTGCAGGGAAGCGGGGACCAGCCGAGAGGCAGAGAACCCCTGAACTGCCGGTGGTTCTCCAAATGCACAAGCCACGCAGACAAATACGCAGCGCTGTATCGCAGCTAGAAGCCAGGCTTATGGATATTTACGAGGCACCGCTGCCAACCGAAGGGAGAGAAAGCGCAGGAACAGGAGAAGGCATGAAGGGCTTGAGAGAAAATCTAACCATCCTGCAATGACAGTGTGTGCCAAGAGCCGCTCACAGGCAGATAGGCAGTGATGGGTGTAGAGGCCTGACGACAAGCAGGTTATGCTGTTTGCGACATCAAGAGCATCAGCAGGGAGGGATGCATCCGGAGAGGCAGCCTGGCCAGCCTGAGCTGTTGGGGAAGGGGTGGTTGCCACGACGCTCCGGATGGGTAGTGGTAATTAGTGCTGCCTTCGTCAAGATTAGAGAAAAGCATATTGTGAAAAATCAAGATAAGATGATGGGAGTTGGGGCAAGCATTTTAATTGCTTCCAGCCAAGACAGGAAAAGTGGCAGCTTACGGCAGGGAACCAGCCTGTTGGTTTTGGGAACGGCCCAGGCAAGACGTGTGAAGAGCAGACCCACAACCTTGCTGGAGATGCAGGATCCTGCACCGCTGGTGGGGAGTGAGGGAGCAGGAACAGGCAAGGCTTGAGGAAGCAGGAAGGAGGAGCAGGACCTCCCTTTCAGCCACATTTGGTGGCGGGTGCTGGATCCGCACCCATCGGAGGGCAGGCAGGGATTGCAGTCTGAAAGTGCGGCTTGGCCTCTGTTTGCAGCTGAGGCAAAGGAGCGGGAGGTGAGCTGAGGGAAAAGGGCAGGATCCTGCGGCACTCCAGCAGAAAGGAGAGCTTTTCCAGTGACCTCCCTGTCCTTTTGAGAGTAACTGCTTTCCAGGACAGTGTCCCAACAGGATACTTAAATGCCTTCAGCATAGTACAATATTCAGAGATAAAACTCAACAACTTTTCATGAAATCTGCCTCCAATAAAAACATCTTTATTGCCCTGGGCTAATGTGTAAGTTAGTGAGAGATTATGGTTCAGCTTCTATAGCCATTTTATGTAATATGAAAAAAAATCCATAGGGAACTCGTCTGTTCGTCCTCTAAAATATAAAATGTAGTTTTAAGCTACACTTCATCATGGTAATAGGCTATCAGCTCTTTTCCTAAACCCTTAGACTCACTGCTGTCAGTCTAGGCAGAGCCAGACAACCTGACTTAATCACCTCCTTGTGACTTGCTGCACTGTGCCCCTTCCTTTTGAACATAGATGAATCCTAATTATTTTTTAATCCTTTACTAGAACACCGGCAAAATGACTGCTACCCTGGCGGCATACAGATGTGGACGTTTCTAGGGACAGGAGCAGCCGTGCCACGGGGCGTCCTTCCCTGGGGCAGGGAAGGTCCTCGGCAGGAGCAGTCCTCTCCCAGTTCTTCCAGCTCCTCTTCTGCAGGGGCAGCAAGAGCTACAGCCAGGTTGTACTCTTGTGAAACAAGGTCACAGGGGCTGGTGTTATCACAGATAAAGCCTAGCCCCGAGGTGAGTTTGGCTGGCTGTGCACACACGCACATTTGAGTGCTTACCCAAACTGCCAGCCCCTCTCCAGGGCACGGTTTCCTCAGGGACACCCTGATCTGTCCCCCCGCCACCCCGTGCCCTCCTCCGGGCTGCCTCTGCCCTATCATCTGATGGAAACGGGGTTTCCCTGCATCTCCCTTCCCTCCGGGTACTGCCACCACCAGCCTAAAGATGCATCCCCATGCTGCGCATTACAAAGAGAAAAGTTTCCAAAATCAGAAAATCAGCTTTAAAATGATGAGCTGATTTCGGTGATCACAAATACCGCTCAGACTGCAGTTTCAGCTCCGTCCTCCTCTGCTGCAGAGCGGGGCAGCCCAGCCAGCTCCTCACAAAACAGTGCTCAGCGAGAACCAGGCTGAAGGAGTTATTTCTGTTGGCTGTTGCCTTCTCTAAAACCTGTAATGTAACTATTCACGCACCCACATCACAAGAGGTGGCAGGACTGTCACCAGCCTGCTGCCTAACGCCTCCTCCTCGTAGTGACAGAGCCCTGTCCCCTGCCAGCTCCTGCGGAGAGGCAGGCTGGGGCCCGGTGTCCCACAGGGACGGGTGCTGTCCCGGCTCTGCCTACCCTCATCCGGAGGCAGAGCTGGAACACGCACCATGCGCTGCTGCGGCGTCGAAAGCGCTGCCCGCGCCCCAGTCTCTTACCTTCTGTTGATAAGCCGGGAGCTGTCACATAGTGCCACAAGCGGCAGATACACGTGCACAGAGGATGGGGTCACACCACGTTCACAGAGCACCCTGTATTCCCGAAGGAAAGGATGGTCTGGTTCCTAGAGCTGTCCTAACGCGGGTGACTGGGCAGGACCCACGCTTGTGAAGAGCTTCGGGGCCCTCTGAAAGTCAAACCACTATATAAAGTGTGAACTCAGGTGTTATCATTGCTTCACACTCCCATCCAGAAGCTGGGGCTCCCAGCATTTCACCGCTCCTCCTCCCCAGCCCTGCTCCATACGCAGTCTCCATTCCTGTCATGAACACGGTAACAAAACAAATTATAAAAAAACGCACCAGAAGGAGACAACTCATGCTGCCTACTTTAGCGTCCCAGTTCCCTGGCTGCCTGTGAGCGACTGCCTGCTTCGCAGTGTGTTTCTGTCCAAGCCCTACCAGTTAACTCTCCCGCAGGAATCGCACGTGTTTGGGGAAAGCAGCACGGCAAAAGCAGGCCCCTCGCCATGGCCATTTACAGACTAGATCACCGATTCTGGGAGACCAACGGGATAAACACAGCCAAGCTGTTTCCTATACCATCACAGTAAACTTAGAAAAAACACTTTTATAAAATGTGCTTTAATCGGAGGAACTTACTTTTTAATTTGCAGTTTTAAATGTGAGCATGTTATAACTTGTAGCTGAACATTTCTATAAAGATAATTACATATGGCAAGACAGAAAAACTTTTTAAAACATTTTCTCTTGAATGTGTGCCTGAATTCATTTACAACTGTTGCTGCTTTAAACACTTCAGGCAGAATAAGTGGATGGCACTAAACAGCTTAGCTGCAATTATTATGGAATGTCTGAGGTATAATTTCCCCTGCGGTTTTGTTAGGCGTACAAAATTCATAATTCTGATTTGTGGCAGGTACTTATTACCCATCGCAGGTGGAGATATGCAAATATTATTCTAGTAGGGGTGAACAGCCTTTATTTCAGTATTCAGCTATTAACGAGATTTGTGAGTCTGGTACTCTGGGGCCATTTAATTAATTAGATGGTACAGATAAAATATAAATTGTTTTGTAGGCTACACAATTCCAGTTCTAGAAGATGTAAAATATGGCTAAATGAACTTAGTATGGACTGATTTGTTGTTTCATGCATGGCACAGGATAGAGACAAATTCTACTATTTTTGCCTATAAGAATCCTGCGCAGAATCCTTGCATTGTCAAGCATTGTGGGAAAGAGATGTTCTTTATTTGTCATTATTAAGAATGTCTATCAGTTACCCTCTTTATAAGAAAGGGCTGGCATGCATCAAACAAGGGAAAAAACAGGCATGTTCTTTTATGAGATCCAATATGTGCGTGTTTCAGAATAAGCACATATTTTGAAGACATGCAGATTCGGTGGGGTATTGTTGTCTCAAGGTCTGACACTTCTATTTTAAATAAACCATTTCCATGGGATAAGCAAGCTGAACTTGCTAGGGAGAAATGGAGAGGAAACCTATGGCAGCATGTTAACATCTAGATTTTCAAATAATTCTATTAATTGGTTAATTCATGTAAATCTTTTTCCTAAGGATGATCTCTCTACTCCTCCAGGAGATTTCTGAAAAACCTTGCATACAGGAATTGGGGTGAAAAAAACCCCAACACGCCTTTATTCCCCCACATGATGGCTATAATGGTCACAATAAAAGAATAAACATTTACCAAGTGTTACAGCAAACTACATGGTGAGACCTTCACCCTACCCTTACACGGAGAAAATAAAATGCATGAGGCATGAGACTGGAAATTGTTAGCAAACTGTCAGCATTTAAAGGCAGGCATTGACCATTATATTAGACTTAAATTGTTGCTAAAATACTACACTACACAATTACAGTACTCTAAACATTGAATGAAAACCAGTTACTTTTACTAAAGTAGGAGTGTAATCAGCAGTCACTCTTATTGGTTTATTGAACATATTTTGGGGTCCATTCCAGCTGTCTTTATTAGCTCTAATGCAAATGATTTCTACACTACTATTTTGCCAAGCCCTGGTAGCTGTAGTGCTGCAAACACACCCCGCTGCTTTGTGTCTGCTGGGGGTTTACTGACAAATAAGATAAAGGGTACATAAAAGGGATCACAATACAAAACTAGCACCATACTAGAAAATGACAACTAACAGGGGGAAGTTATACTGCAAGCATGAGGAGCTGTTCTACGGTTTCATACAGTATAACTCAGAACCACACAAGTTCAAAGGCAGATACGCACCAGGAGTCGCTCCGATCACTTCCCCACAGGGAGCAGCATCGCGGCCAGCACAGCCCCACATGGGGGTCTCCCCGGGACCTGCCCACCTGCCTGCGAAAGCTGGCAGCAGACCTGGGGAGGACAGAGCCTGCTGAGGGCTGGGCGCAGCAGGAGCAGGAAGAACCTGACGAGAGGACAGGCTGGACCAAGCCAGGAGTATAGCAGGCGCCTGAACAGGGTGAGCTTCTGGCGCGGGACAAGTTCTGCAACGGCATCAGGACTGAGTTTTATTCAAAGACAGCCGTTCTGACTTTCAAGATATCCTGCACAGGAGAGGTACAAACCTGATCTCCTTGAACAGAGTGAGGAGTGACCTGGGTCTCTAGCTGCATAGATAAATAACTGTAAGATTGAAAGTAGAAGCGAGTCAAAGGGAGGAGGCACGGATTGGAGTCTGAGGAAAAGGGCCAGTCATACCTTGTGGCTGAACAGGATTGATCATAAGGAATTTGCTGTGGCTCAATTTTCAGTAAGAAAAGTCAATTGTCTCTGTGGTGAGAGTTTCGCTGAAGCAGAGGAAGCTGCAAAACCATGGTGATGTACGGGGAAAAGAGCTGCTGGTAACCAAGTCTGACAAAGGCTTTTGTCACACCGGCACGGGTAACGTCACAGTATGGCTGAGCTGCCTGCTGAGATTTGCACCCTGAGAAACTTCAGAAATCTGAGTGCCGGTGCAAAAGATGTTCCCTCATGTTGCACTCACGGCAACCCCTGGGGACACCACAACATTCAATTCATAAGCAAATCCTGCAAACAAGCAAGCAGTAGAGATTGAATGAATAGCTTGTCTGGAGAAGCTGAACAAAAATACAGAGACCAGAACTGGAGAAAAATGTATTTGTTTAAATACAGAATAAGTGATAGTGGTATGTATGGAAACATTTTAATAGAAATAAAAGCAATACTTACAATGTTTGACACAGTGAGGTCAAGTTACCTGCAGGCCTTTGACAAAACACAGAAGAGAGTCAAAGTCACTTCAGTCTCACCTTGTGTAGCAGTTGCAGGATGTGGGCTGCATCTGTTCCACGTAACAGCAAACAGCTTGGGAAAAAATTAAGTCTAGATTTCCACAGAATAAATACACCAGAATAATATTCTGCCTTTAAATACCTTAAATTGGATAAACAATACCCCATGGGTAGAACCTATAAAAGGCCATTCCTGCAGAAGATGAACTCTAGAAAACAGTTTTAATTAAATCTTTCCAAGGACTTCATAAAAATCCATGCACAGCAGCAGTGCTACACTCAGTACCTCCATGACAGCCCTGAGCTATGCAATCCAAAACAGAGGGGGAATTCTAGCACATAATACTTTTTTTTTTTCCCCTAGGTATGCACACACAAACACATCATTAGTTCAAAATCAATGCACAAATGAGAGATGTGATCAGAGAATTACATTTATTCACGGTAGCACAGAGAGCATCACCATGGACCTAAGGCAGTTCCTGAGCCACCGACGAGAGCCGCGCTGCAGTGGGCAATTGATGCCTCTGAACACGGAGGGAACCGCTGCCTGCTGCTAGGTGATTATTACCAACATTTTTTCAGAATAATGTAAGTAAGCAACATTTTAGGTGGCACTATAATATCTACCAGGCGTAGTATTTGCAAAGAGATAAAGGAGCAAAATGCATATCTGAGGAACGTCTGCAGTGCCCGAGGACGATGCCGCGCAGGCATCGCTCCCCTCCCACAACGAGCGCTCCTCAGCGCCAGGCCCCCGCTGGGCGAGCCCAACCCAGGCGGCCAGCTGGGAGGAGGCTCAGCCACCGTAGCGCTGCTGCACTAGGTCATCCGGGACAAGCAGCAACGCTTGCTCCAGGTTCAGCCAAAAACGTACCCCACCAGAACACAGGCATGGCATTTCTGCACCCCTCTTGTTTACAGGAAGCACTGGCAGTCACACAAAGCTGGGTAAGGGTTGACTGGCCTTTGGAGAGCACGGGAAATCACCCTAAAGCTCGGTGCTGTATGTGTAGGTGATGAGCTAAACCAAGAGCACAGGATGTATTTCAGAAGAAAACAAACAACAATAAAAAAAAAAATAATCCATTTTTTTGGGTGAAAAATCCAATCCAATGAGCAGCCTAAACCAGACCAGCACAAACAGCACCCAGGCCCATCGAACCACCAGGCTGTCGATGATTTCCCCTCTTCCCTGCCTCCTTTTACAACAGCGATGTTTATTCACATATAGTGCTTTATAAGCCGTGCATTCAGCCGGGGCCGCTCGGCGTAGCTCCCCTGCCAACACCACACGGCAGGGCTGCAAACAGAACTTCAGCAAGGTAAGGTCAGTTTACGCACACTATACAGGCATTCACAAATTAATGCAACTAATCTGCTGGTTTCACCTGACAGGAGGTAAATTATTGATCTTTGCAATGTGAAAGCGCCCAAAAGAACAAAATCAGCACCGCGTGCTTTCATGTGTACCCTCGCCTCCCCTCGTCAAACTTAAACCACAGTCATATCCAAAGGGCTGCAGGGAGGTTTGAGAAACACATGTTCTCCCTGTACGATTTAATCATGGTGCGAGCAGAAGGCGGATGCTCCGAGAAGCTGATGGTTGTGTTGAACAAGGAACAGCACCACCCGAACGCGTGGCACAGGCCGATGCTCACGGGAATACATGCAGGGAGCCTGGCAGTTCAGGTTATTGGAGCCTTGCCTTAACCTTTAACACACAATTCAGGATGTACAGCCCTACAGCCAGATCTTGCATACCTGACAGCCTGGTACAGTCGCTGATACATCACTGATGCTCTTCACTCAAAGGGTGAGCTTGCTTTGTAAACTCAACAGCGTTTTCCCCCACTTGCCCCCCTCTCCTGGCAGCTCCCTACACCGTGACACAGAGCAGAGCTCCTCTAAAGCCGCTGCAGAGGCTGGCGCTCCACGGGGTAATGGCCATGCTCCACAGCAGCCGCTCCCCCCTCCACACCAGCACAGAAATGCACTGTGGGGGACTGCCATCCCCAATAGGTGACACATAAGAGGGAAAAAGAAAATAACCCTTCCAGTAATGACTGATATTTCCTAACTTCTTCATCATGGAAAAAAGAGCAATACCTCAGGACAGGTCCTTGTTCCATGACCCTAAACACAGAGCATTACATCGGATTACGGAAAGTCACATGGTGCTGGTCAGCATCTGCTGATACTACCTAAAAATAATTATTTTTTTAATTATCTTTATTATTTTTAGATGCCTCTTCCACTCTGCACACCGCACGCACCGCCACTAATTCTTTTTATGAATGAAACAGCTTGAACTGTCTTAGACCAGGCAAGGATTTCTCTGAAGACACTGAAAGAGGTTAGAAGGAAATGAGAGAAGGATTATCCTTCCCTTTCTACTCATTTTGCCTGCCTTTTAAGCCTATAAATTCTAGGTTATACCTAACCTTTTTGTCTAACACAGCACTGTGTCTTTCCAGTGCCTTTCAACCGCATCACAGAATAGGATACATCAGAAGTAGTCTCACAGCCTCCACCAGGTGCATCACGCCCTCCACAAAGCCCATCACTGCAGGAGGAGCGTCACCCAAACCCTGCATAAAAAACCCATGTTATCCCAAACTTGAGCTGTGTATTTAATACTCCATACTCAACTGCATCCCCAAAAACCAAACCTGTTCTTCACTGGAAAGGGATCAGCTTTCCTCCCTCTCTTGCAAGGAGAAGCGCTATCCTGCACATTCGTTCTCCAAGCAGAGTTTGAGCACAGGATGATGGAGAACCTCAGTGTATTGCTGCCACATGACCTTTTTTCCAAACGCATTCAAGAGCGAATTTTTCATTTTATCAAAACATTGCAGAGCACAGCCACGGTTTCAGAAAGAAACAGTCCTATTGAGAACTTTGCTTAGTATTTACCCTAAATTTTTCTGCGCTTGCCTCAGGCCCTCTTTCTTGTCTGTATCTCGGACGGTGAATAATTCCTTTGTCTTTTGCACTGTTGGTATCTTGAAGATGTTATTGATTAGGAATAGGCCCTTTAGGTCTTTCCAGGTTCTATACATCTCTTGGTATCATTTTCATTATTTTTTCTATTGCTTTCTGTAGTACTGCTTTCTCCTCCTGCCCTTCTACCTTCCCTCCAAAAGCTGGAAACAGGGGAGTTGAAACTGTTAATGCTCCTCTCCTCTACTTACCCTGTTATTTCTGCTAGCACTCAGCTTGAATGCTGGTAGTGGTTCACATCTAACCACTACACTGTGATTGCTTATTCTGCCTTCAGCATGGTCATGTTAACCTGCAATGATTGTTCTAAATCGACAGGTCTGTTTAAAACTTCCTTAGTAATGTCATGCTAGTAAAATTACTCAAAAAAAAAAAAAGCAAGCCTCTTTGGTTTAGGAGAATTTATAGCAACAGTCCTCATTATTATTCTGGCAGCTCATCTCTTAGCAACAGTCTTGGTCCAGCCCCACTGAAAAGACTAATACATTTCATATTTATATTTATATGTATATCATTCCAGGACGAATACTATATACTAAAAATTATTTATTCTTTTCTTGTTTTGCAACATACCAAGTTCTTTAAGCTTCATATAAAGTATTCTTTCTTCTTTAATCTTGATTATTATCTTACCTGATCATATCCCCTATTCTCGGGACAATCACAGTCCTTCTCACCTCAATCCCCCTTTACCCTCTGCCTCTCGCTCCTGTACAGCATTCACTTCTGTCAGCTGAAGAGATGGAAGCAGATGAAAGATAGGCTTGTGTTTTCTTCTCTTTTTCTTATTATTTTGTCAGAAGCTTATAATTTTCTCCAAGAATTGAAGTGGCACAGAGTATTGTCAAAGGCTAAGAGTAGTTTATCGCATTTTCACCTCAACACATCACAATTCACTTGCATGCCGTCTACTTTTAGCACATTTTAAATATTTTCTACGCCTGAAGAAGTCCTGGAATGATAGCAGCATCTTCAGCAGACCAGCCTACCTCAGCATCCAGTGGTCTGCACTCTCTGTGCAACTCCGTATCGGCAATACCCCATGTCATACATCCCATCGCAGCCTGGACACGCCTCATGGACAGCCTCAGCATCGCACTTCTCCTGGCACAGCCCTCTCAAAATGCACTTGGATTGCATTAAGTCCTGGAGAAGGGTGTTTCCTTCTGGACAACCTCAGCCTTGTTTTCCTGCAGCTGGCAGATACAGCACCTTGAGGGTGCAACTTCTCGGCCACTGGGCGCCCCGCCACAGAAATCATATATAATTTCTCCCAGGAATAAAAAAAAGCAACATTTTTACCTTTAGTGCTATGTAGGATTTGCCAATGAGTTACCTGGAGGGGAAGTAAAAGCAAACAAATCCTGAGGCTGTTGGAAAACTGTAGTTTCCTCCACTTACTCTGGCCAACATATCTTCACTCACACAGCTCCATCAACACACATATAGTTTGAGATTTTGGCATGTCTAGGCTCAGAAGTGAAACAAAGACTGCCTTTCCCCTTGCCCTTTAAGCGGCAAAGACTGGTACAAAAGATTTGACTCCTGTAAAAATCACTATCCTGCACGTTAATGCACAGTATTTTATTACCTTTAGCACCCCAAATAGCTACAATAATACTGACATGCACCATAAGGTGCCTTCCTGACTATCACACTATAAAATAATTTTGTCACTTTCCATCCGTGTTTTAAGTGGCCTGTGTTGGCAGGAGCTAATACTTCTACGTGTATTAACTGTGCTACCTTTGACAGTTACCACACAATTATTAGAATATTCTACCAGAGATGCTAATGGTACTACTGTGTTTTTGCATTGTTTAAATTAAAACAGGAGCCTGACATTGTTTTCCCCTGGGTTCTCGCTGTGATCGCCACTAACTTGTGTTGTTAATTAATTATTAATTACGCCAAGATAACTCAAGGCACATCGGAAAAAGTTGTTATTTAAAAAGTCACCACGGAGTCATTCTTCTTGCCGATCCCTGGCTCTCCAGAAATAAAGCACAGTAAAAGAAGTTTGAAAGTAAAAATTTTACATATGAGCTGGAGAAAAACCCACGGCATCTTGCCTATGCTAAAAATACGTTTGATGGATAATTGAAATATTTGTTTGTCTACAGAGATATAAAGACAGATAGAATTGTTTTTACAATGATAATACTAAGTGCCAAGGCCATAAGCCCCTGTCATTATTCAAGGTATGCTCACCTGCAGCTGAATTAAATCTGTCAAAATTCCCAGCCAGTACTTACAGCCAGCCTGTAGTTGTGTGCAGGGTCAGATGTGTTGGTCCAGCCTCCCTACAGCGCTCCTTTTGAGTTCAAACATGCTACTCCTTATAGGAGCGGTATACTGAAAAGAAGCTTCTGTTGGTAACCTTGAGGATCGGGAAGACCCTCACGCTTTCAGGTGCACGCATGCTGTCTCTCAGAAGGCACTGTATTCACTATAATTTGCTAAGGTTTCTGCCTGTTTTAAACCAAAACAGAAGGCAAACAGAATGAAGTGCCTATTTAAAAGAATTATTTTTTCCTCAAGACTCACAAACCAAACCGCACCAAGGGACAGTCTAAAAACAACAGAGAAACTGGATCTCGTGGCTGCCAGCAGGGTGATGGCCCCGTGCCCCTTGGGAGGGGCAGGGGGTGCCTCCCAGGACTGCCCACCCAGCACAGTGCCTGGGCAGCTGCCCCTGCCCACCCACCATGGTGGGCCTGGGTACCAAACAGATTCCTTCTCTGCCCAGATTCACCAGGTCACTTGAACTCTGCATCGCTACATTCCCACCACCGATGCTGTCAGAGCAGCTTTGGTGTGTTGCACTCTGCTGCAAGCACAGGGTGGGAAAATCCACCTCAACCAAGCACCCAGCAGAGATTTGTCCAACTGGTATTTTTAGCAGAAAGCCCTGATTTGTTTCAGCACTCGCCATAAAACAACACGGTCACATCCTATGCAAACTCTTGCTTACCCAGAGCTGCCGTGCCCATGTTAAAGCTTTCTGAAAGGGAAGTGGCTCTACGCATGGCGTTGTTCTGCTGCCTCCTGAACAGCCTTTGGACTAGATTTCATTTCAGCTGAAGCGTCAGCTCCTGTTGGCAAGAACCACTATGGAAAGAATTAACAAGATCCTCTGATTTTTCTAATGATTTAGGGCTGATATTAAAAACCTCAGTAGCATTAAAATCACGCTAGCTTTTGCAGTACATACGTGCAGGTAGCTTAGAACAGAGATTTGTAAACAGTCCCTCTATCTAACGCATGAGTTTGATATACATTTTTTGTTAGTCTTAATTCAGATTATTTAACGTTAAAAAGTTCAGAATTTGCTTTCTAGGAATTTTTTTGTAAACTCAAGTAAATCCAGTCACACATCTCTCAAATAATTCAGCGCTAAATGGAAGATTTCACAACTGTTTTCCAGTACCCGTAACAGATACCAGCAGAAGAGAGAACTATGGGGAAGGCTCTCCACGTGCTTCCATTAGAGACCTCAGAAAAATTCGTTTTGATGTCAGTGGTGGAGGGTTTTGCTTTAGAGGACTCCTATGTGGAAATGTATGTTTTGCTCACTGCACCACTGAAGAGAAGGAGAAAATTCATGAAGTAAATAACGTATGTGCAATTAGACAAAACAGTTTCTCTTAGTGCTTTCTGCATGGTAAAAGGAAATCCTTCCAATATATGGATAGTTTGCTGATCAAACACCCAGGCAAACCTTTTGTGGTTGGGTGGGGGTTGCTGGCAGCGGGGAGGAAGAACAGACCTGCCAAGGCAGTTGGACATGGGGAGATGCCATGTCCCCCACAGGGACTGGAAACACCTGCTGCAGGGCTCCCTCTGATGGAAACCCTAATGGGACATTTCTTTGTATGGAAAGGCAAGCAGATAAGAGGTGTAGCTTAGCTAATGCACAGCTCTACGGTTAGCAGCACCGATTTGTAGCGCAGAGGTTTCACTGCATGCAAAGCCTCCTGTTTCTGTTTGGTGGTAGGAATACCCATATGAAAGCAGGTCAAACAGCACGAGCACAGCTTGGTGAATTGCAGGTTTTATGACATGTTTTTAATCTGATTCTTACTTCTAAAGAACTTTCTGGTGTGCCAAGTACAAGTCAAATATTATCTATTAAACAAAAGAAGGAATATTTTGGCTAACAGTCTTTTACTCTCTTTTTGAATGTCAGCACATGTCCCCCTGGCAGAATCCATAAATTCAAGAGCTACCAGATGGTTGTGTAACAGTGGTGCCCAAAATACACTCTAGAAGTTAACAGAAGACAATGAGTGGGTAGCTAAGAGACATGAACAACATCTACTCCCAGCCATCACTTCCATTAGTTGGACAGAGCAATTTAGACCAGTGCCAAGAACGTCACCTGGAAGACAGCAGAGCACAGCCTGCCCCAGCACGATGTGGCACTGCACATAGCAGCACGCTGCAGATAACTGCTGGAAATATATGTATTTTAGAAGAGCTGATTTTAAAATCAAGGCAATGGCAGTGAATAGAAAATGCCAAGAATAATTTTCTTGCGGTATTTGCCTTTGGGAATGCTTTATCTCCACACACAATGCTCATTTGGGTTTTGAAACTTCAACACAGGGTTTTTCATTATTCTTAATTAGACACTTTACATATCCCCTCTTCCGAATCTATACCCAACTTTCTTTTATGGTTAAGGTTTTGGGGGAGGTTTTTTTGGTATATTCAGTAGCTTTCCCACTTAAAAGCAGTGTTACAAGAAGTGTTTGCAGTTACAGGTGTGCGATTCAGTCATCAGGGATATGCAGATAACAAATTATCCACAGTTTCAAATTTTCCCCATCTAGTTCCCAGCTGCTGTACAAAACCTTACCTGACAACGGTATTTTTATGAAAGCTTAACTCCCATCGACAGTGCGTCACTGATTTAGGAGATGTGCTATAAGCGAACATTTATATTCTGAATTTCTGAGAAAAGAAAATGTTGTTCAGGAAAACCATATATGATAACATGAAGCATTCTTTGGGAGAGGGCAGCAGTACGCAAGTTAGCCAGACACCACAGCTTTTACATAAAAAAACCCAGAATTTACTTTCAGAGGTGTGAACAGGAGGGCCCTGGGTGCTGAGAGAGACAAGGGCGTAGTACTGGTGTTTGTGAATAGGACAGTGCTAAACGCTGAAGCCGTTCAAGGGCATGGCGCAGAAGCGCGCGTTTACGAGATGATCTCGGGCTTGTAAACAGCAGGGCTTTGGGCAGGCGGGAAGAGTTCACGTTCCTGAGAAGGGAACGCAGCACAAAACGTCCTGCTTCTTCGCAGAGAGTCACCCCGCTTGTGGCTGCCTAAAATGAGAGAGACAGCCATTATTCCAACAGATAATCAGGGCTAAGAGCTTTTTTAGGGCACCTCTTGACAGCGTGAGGGCTGGTACAATTCTGCATGTCAGTTTAGCTGCACTGAAAATCTGAAAAGGCCAAATTACAGTTTTATTTTTTGTCTGGATTTCATTACAAAGATACTAATAGTATCAACGGGATTAATTTGCTGACGGGATTAAAGAGGTGTTAGCGCCTTTTAATGAGATCAATCACATTCTGAAAAAATATGAAACTTTATCTGGAAGAAGTCAAGGGAAGGATTTGAGAACAGGCTTAACACAAGTGCAAATTTTGGTGTCCGTAAAAGATTTCTTGCAGAGTTTTTTTAATTTGCTTTAATCTCCACACAGTAGAGTCTGAAAGTCCATTAAGGAGAAAGCTCCAGTATTCCAGTTTTGAAATTAGAAGGCACCACAGCAGTTAATGTTCCTGCATCAATGTCTGAGGGGAGAGCTTTGAGTCACCTTGCATTTCTGAGGAGACAGGACGCTGACAGAGCCACGGCAGAAATGAGCCCACTGAAGCAGAGCCCCCAATAACAGCAGGTACCTGCTGAAGTCTTCGAAATGGGCCCAGCATCGCTACACGGCAGTTTCACGTTGCTTGAGTTCACTAGAAACATCTGTGCTTCCACTTTGCTACCCAAGACACTGTCTCCAGCAAGTAAAATGGATGATCTAGCAGCACACATCACTGTAAAGTACTGATACGTAATCTGTACCACACCGGATATGGTAACGATAAACATCGTATGAAGAACAACACAGAAACCCCCAAGAACCAAAACTATGTAACTCAGGATCAACAGATAACAAAGAGGGGAAATACCAGTTGGCAAGCATATCTGATGAGCCATAAATTAATCATTAAACATTACAAATTATTCAACAACTTTCTAAATTTGGTTATGTACAGTCTTCCTACAAAAATCCACACCTTTGCAGTCCAAATTTGAATATGCAGCAACTAACCAAATAATTATATTGACACAAAAAAAGTAATGCTAAGGCAGAGCCATTTGTGTGCAGTAATTTTTCCTTTCTCAGAGCAGCACAGGTTTTCCATACATGTTATCATGAACACACTCATTCAAAATTTCACAAACATTGATTCAAACTTCAAGCGGGCATCCTGTTCCCTACAATTTCAGAGGATTACAACATTCAGAGTTTATTATTGCCCAAATTCACTGACTGCCCCCTCTACTTTGAGGAAGCTCAGAGGACTCCTGAACTGAGATAACAGGTCACCCAGTGCCCCTCTCCCTCCGCAAACAGAAGAGTATTACCCAGACTGCTCTTTTTTACTGCTATGACAAGTGCAGATTTTGCACATTGACTGCTAAATTTGCGGTCCGACTGCAAATAGCCATTTTGAGTAGGAGCCTACACCACACTCCATTGCATATCCCACTCACCAAGCATATGCTCACATGTCCTACAGACAGCAGAGCATGCAGCACCAGCATGTTCCAGACATACTGTCCAAACATGCTGACTCAACTGCACTGCAGCCACCACACTCTTATTTGCAGCCACCATCTCCAAAACATCTAATTGCTGTTAGCAAATGCCACGGGAGATACTGCAGCAACTGCTCTCTCTACTTACAACAACGGGAGTAGTCCCAAGGAAGCTGTGTAGTCAGACAGGAGTGGGCTTGACAGCAAAATGCAGTTTTCTGAGCAGCACCACCAGAGCCAACGCAGCCAATCGCTCCTCCAGTCCAGTCTCCTTGCTGCACCCTCCTTGCGCACCCACCGCTTTCCAGCAGCTACCACCGTACCCAGAAGAACACATGGTGCTCAGGGAGCAGCCATGCCAAAAGCGTGGTGAGTCACGTTTCTTCCTTTCCGCACCATCGCAAAACGCCTCTGCACGTGCGGAGGGATAGGCATTTGCCCCTTTATGTCCCACAGCGGCAAGAGGACATTATTCTGTGGCCACAGCTCTCCATCTTGCAACTGCTTGAAATTACACTCTTTTAGGTGCTCTCCTCCATTCCTACCAAACAAAATCCAGTCTGCTTTTTTCAGCCCATGCCTCCTTTTTGTCCAGTGCCACAGCATTCCCTGACCTAGCTGCAACTGTACCTCTCCAATTCTTTGCATCATTTTAATGCCGTATGCCTTTCCAACTTTCTTGGGTGACACCTTCTCACTGATTAGGACTGCTTGAGCCTGATCAAGGCAAACAGGATTATTCAAGATAATTAACATTTCTATAGGGCACTGACAATTACACAGAGATTTGAGACCAAGAATACAAAAGAGCGACACCAATTACAGTTCTAGGAGGATTCTCAGTCATTATCATGTTTACTTGCAAACACAAAATTACTGATGCCTGGATTAAGATTAGAAACAACATGAACTGCTATCACAAACAAAATCTTTTCAAGTGTATTTCATACACAGAACATGCAGTATGTCTTAAAATATGAAAAATTAAAGTATCAAAGGTACTGTAACAGAGGGCATTTTTTCTCAAGAGTAGAAACATAGCTATATAGAATAGAGAAAATGGCTTATGATAATTTATTTAGATTTCTTGCTAGCAATATACTTTTAAAAAGAGGAGGCATAACAAGCTGTAAAACAAGGTATAATATTGCAATTAAACTTCAAAGTTCAAGTATATAATTCAGAATCTTTTTTTAACCAAAAAAAAAAAAGACAAAAGGGTCAGAAGTAGAGTTCATCTTGTTTCAGAAAACTGTATTTGAATGATAAAATTGAACTGAATTGTTAGAAGTCAATTTAAAAGATGATTTTGCTGTATGCCAGAAGTTACAGGAAGAACCTAGTGTACCAAAGACACCAAAGTTGGACTTCACCCCTACAAAGACAATACTTTCTCCCATGTCAAAAACCTGAAGTTGAATCTAAGAGAAAAAAACTCAGCAATAATTAGCAGCATTTAGCAAGTCAGAAACAAGAAACTGGAGCCAAGCAAAGCGGGGGTTTCCAAAAGACACATATTGCATGCTTTCCTCTGACAACAGGCCCCACAAGCAGAAGACAGTAACTGTTAACAGTTAAAATCCCACCACCCTCAGCCTTGCAACCTGACAGTGGAACAGATCGCAGGGACCTAATTAACACACATGGTAGGAAATACATTTGGAAACAGAAGGGTTAATTGAAATCTGTTCATTCAACCCCTCGGAAGGTAGCAGTATTTTTTTTTAGATGCAGTTCCACAGCCTCCCCAGTCATGACTGCCCAGCTCGCCGTCCCCAGGAGGACCCACCCACTCTGAGACAGCTCGCACCCTGGGTAAATTCCCCACAGTTACACATTCCTCTCCCTGCCTGGCTTGGCTTCACCTACAACCAACCCTGAAAACAAATACATCCATTTTTACCTTTCTTCATCTGATAAAGTTGTTCCAAGGTACAAGATACAGCTCTGTTGGGGACTGGGGCTATGATGTCCCTGGGTTTCCAGTACTGCGGGGGTGGGGGAGGGAGGTATTCTTTCCTTTTTCCCAGCCTGGTTTTTTGTCTCTGCAGATGGAAAGCTGCTTGCCTTCTGCTCTGAGCCCCTGCAAAACCAACAACACTGGGTCTCAAGCCTTTGCTAGGGATCTTTGATTTCCCTGCTGGCACCACGTAACAGTAACAGCTCCTACCTCGCTGCATTACACCAAGCATCGCAGCAGTGCCACAGACACTGCAAAGGCAATAAATACAAGGGAAGCAGTAAAAGGCCTCGCACGCGCACCGGGCTTCGGTTTGGCAGGCTCACAGGCACCTCCCCAGCGCCCGGGGAGAGCGGCTGCCCCAGGGCTGCAGCCCCCGGGTGCTGGTGAGGAGGCTGCAGGAGACTTTGGGGAGGGTTGGGTTTTAGAACATGATTTTAAACGGATTTCTCTCCCCATTTTAGGACAACTATGGAAGAGTAACAGAAGCTGTGCGACAGACTTGTTTTTGAAGAGGAAGTGAAAAAAAAAATCAACTTAATATTTTGATTCCAGACCTAAATTTAGACTAACAATTTTTAAGTGAATTCTCAAAGTAACGAACTGAGTTCTTTCTCACCTCCTCTTGTTTACAGTCTCATAAACTGGGATCCCACACTACCAGTGTCACACAGGATGTCATTTTTTCTCTTGGCAAGTAAACACATGTGAAGGAAAAGGCACTGCATTTATAATGATAGCAACAGAACTTGCTAACATAGTTTTTACCAGGTTTCAAAGGGACAGCTTCAGCTTTCTCATGTGCAGTGCAATGTCTCTGAGATTCACATGTAGGTTTTTTTCCACCCTGCTGAGCACAGTTTAAAACACAGAAGCAGCATAATTCAATATTAGACTGTTTCACAGTACCACACGAGTTCAAAACAGAAGAAATAACATTAAAAGTAGTGAAATCAATCAAATGAATTATCTGAAAATAAAATTAGAGCATAAATAAAACAAAAGTAGGTCCAGGAATAGACAGACTGTCTCCTCTTTTCCTCTCGGGACAGATTTCTCTTAGTATGGCTTCAGTCACTTGCCCTGACATTTCCTCGGGCTCCCCGGAGCCCCTCACGAGCCCGGGTCAGGATTGAGCGCTGAAGTTGGAAGATGCTTCTTAGCATTTACTTAGCAGGAAACAAGGGAAAAACAGCCACACTCTTACAGCACATGATACCTGGTGCATTTTGTGAGGATTTTCTTAATCTTTGCTTTAATATGTAAATAATTTTCAAGCATGGTTTTTAATCTCAAGAACACATTCCATCAGGACTTTTATATATTAGCTCTCACCCTCGATTCTCCCCAACTTTAGTCTTTCTCCTCTCCAGCACGCTGCCAGCACCAGACTGCTGCTCGCCTCCTGCTCCTAACTCGGTTCCCTTGATTTGAAATAATTTCTCCCTTTCTCCTCAGATACTATCTATAATGATTGATGGTCAGTAGATGCTCTGCTCCTGCGGCAGCTGGCAGAAGGCAGGGAGAGGCAGGGCTGCTGTGGAGCGCCCGAGCTGTGATTTCACTCAAAGCCCAGCACCAGGAACAGTTAGAACCGGACCCTGAAGACAAGCATCCAGGGGTGGCTGTCAGCAGATCTCCGTGTCTGAAAGCGAGAGCCGACAGCGTGAGTTTGGTGAGCTCTTTCCAGCACAAAAGGGAAGTTTTGGGGTTTCTGCCCTTCGCCAGGGCGTGCACCCTGGTTTGGGGGGAATGAATCAGGAATACATTAGCAAAACGCTACAGAAAAAGACAGAGTCTGTCAAAAGCAAGGAGGAAAGTGAGAAAAGAAGTTATGTGTAAAGGTAGACCCTAAAGGGAGCAAACTTCTGTTTCTTGTAAGAGGAATGAAAGGTTATTGCTCCTACATGACAAGAATAGCATTTTTAACATTCCCCTTTTCAATAATAGCAGCTAAATTCTCACAGGATTCAATATTTACGCTCACAAAAATCAATTTTT
This sequence comes from Psophia crepitans, assembly GCA_013399095.1. NCBI lineage: Eukaryota > Metazoa > Chordata > Aves > Gruiformes > Psophiidae > Psophia > Psophia crepitans. The sequence continues at coordinate 230,733 of VWZZ01000178.1, forward strand.
CTCTTTTATTAAAAAATTATGTACAGTAAATTGCCGCTACAACACAATCTACATTGTTTAACATACCCTGCTTTGATTTACTGTTCCATTCATAATCTGCTGATGATTAAGCTTCTCAAAAACAATCCACTAGCCTTTCTAAGTGATGTCAAGTTGTTTGTTTTTAATCTGCTGAAAATCATCCTGTAGACAGATGCATTATTGAAGAATTACATTTCAATTTATTTTCATGCAGTGCCTGTGACGGGCATTCGGATTAACAGAGTACGATAATGCTTCTTTTATGCCTGTATCTATTCAAATCAGAAATTACCTGCATACACTGGCTCTGATGGTGGTCAGAAATTGTACAAAGAACTGAGAATACTGCTTCTTAATATCACACAGCCCTGCTGCTCATCAATGAGTCTTTTTCTGTTCTAATGCTTTTGTCATGTATATGAAAGTCATTATGTAGTTTAGAAAACAGGAGATGAAGTGAAAGAGGAAGATCAGGGACCTGGGATGCATTAATATTCTACCAGCGTCAAAGATATTTCCCTCGAGGGGCTCCTACAGGCCACACTGTTATTACAGTGCCTATCCATTATCTTGTGCTGTACTTGGTATTAAGACAATAATGGAGAGAATAGGATTATGTGCAGATGATAGGAAATGCGAAGGCAATTCAGCAAGATAGGAAATGAATGGAGACATGATTCTTTCATCGAAGCTGGGGATGGTTTAGCATAGGGTAAGGGAGAAGATAAATGAAGCAAAATGAAATCTTTACAGGTTAGCTGGGGTAAAATGACTGTTTACATAGAATCCGATGAGTTTAACCTTTTTGATACAGAATATCGCAGCATCTTTCTTTAATGCACCAGCATATATCCCTTCAGAGGTCTGGCTTGAGCTGAAAACTTACTCGACACACATGGGGAAATGACCAGTGTTAATTTGATAGAGGTGGCCTTATGTAGCAGATAACCCTTTAATTCACTCCAAGAAAGGGAAAATTCTGATCATCACTCCAGACTTCTGCATTTCAACTACAGGCTGGAAAAATAGTGTCCTGCCTGCTAAACAAACAGGCAGAACATGAGTCAAAAGAAAGCAATAAAGAAAGATTGAGTATAATGAAGTGAAACGCTGATTCCACATTGAAACGCTCACATTCTGTTTTACTATCGCGCACCTTTTAATTCCACGAGCACGAGCCGGTGGCTGGTAGCAAGTAACAAAGGCTAATAATTTTAGGAGGCCAGCAATGCATTATGATAGTGATAAACAAAGACAGGACCAGATTGTGTCATTTACAGACATTTCTCTGGCTTATGTCTGTCATTTTTTTAATTAGGATAAATCACACACATGCACTTGCGATAACAGCGCAATGCCAAAAGAGATCATTTTTGTTCCCTAAAGTACAACTACGATTTTATTCTCTCTAAGCAGCACTGAAGGCTTTTCTTCGGTTAGGTTAAAACCCAACAAAGTAGATCAGCAGCACGATGCGTCCAAACAAAAGCGGACAAAGAGGCATGAGGGTGCCCCCATGGCAAACCGCGCGGCACGCACGCTGCCCTTGTGCGGGGTGGTGGGAACAGCAACGGTTTGCAGTGCAGCGATTCACGTGCACTTCTCGGCACCAAAATGCCACCCTGCCTGCTCCGAGTCAAACCCGGCATCCTCACTAACTTACTGCCAGGCGATGAAACGTGCCCGTACGCGAAGCGGAGCTGCCAGCACAGAAACCCCATACTGCTGTTGCTGCACGCTCTCCCCGGCTGGCCTGGCCCTGCCTCGGGCGCCCGCCGGCCGCACCAGCGTGGCTCCATGCTGCTCTCTGCTGCTGTCTCCCACTCACCGCCTCCACGCCACCACGCGTTCCTACTCCTCCCTTTGTCTCTGACCCTGCTGTTTTTCCATCATGGCTTAAATATTGGCTTGCCTTGGCCGGTGCTGCTGGCGTATTGATCCCGGCTGCTGTTTCTGCTCCATACCCGGCCTCCCTCCCAGCTCCGCGGCTGTTCCTACCAGCGACTGCTGCCTGCCAGCCACCAGCTTTTACACCCAGCCTAGTCACGCAGCAAGGCTTTCCTCAGCTCCCCACGAACATCCCCACCCGTCCGAGAACTCTGTCACGGTGAGGTCTTCCTTCAGCTGAGAGGTTTCCTGTATTTAAAGTTTGCAGACCAGACCATGAACAGACACAAACGAGCACCATGCCCCAGAAAGGGCATGCCCGTACACAGCACGGCCTGCCCTACAGTTGCCACTGCCTGGGCAATGGCAGAACACTTAGCTTTAAAAAAGCTAAGTTTTCAGTCGCATCCTGCAAGGGGGCAAAGCCACCTGCGCAGCGATGGTTGGGCCGGGTGCCTGGGACAGCCCCTGCGCAGGCAGTGGCAGGGCTCAGGGAGAAGAACAAAGTCCATCTCAGAGCAGAAACAGAAACTGCAGCAGCCCAGTAAAACTGAGCGCACCTCATCATAGAATCATAGAACTGCTTTGGTTGGAAAAGACCTTAAAGGTCACCAAGACCACCCATTAACCTAGCAGTGCCAAGTCCAACCAGTAAACCCTATCCCTAAGCACCACACCTGCTCCCCAGTTCAGCCAGACTGGGACAGGGGCCTGGCAGTGCCCCCCGCCAGCTGCACCCAGACCTGGCACTGAACCCACCCGACCCTCCCAGCCCCAGCAGGGCAGACAGCCGGGAAGGGAGCTGCAGTGCAGACCCCCGGAGGAGGGGGTCTGGAAACGGTCAAGTTTCAATACTGATGCTTGGGGAGCTGGTAGCCCAGATGCGTCCCACCAAACAGGGCCCCATAGTAAGGAGTTGAGACAGAAAAACTACCTGGCTCTGAGCTAGGGACTCATTTGTACCTTCCTTTTGCATTTTTTTTCTCTTTCCCTGTAATCAATAGGTGTGAAATTCAGCACCCCCGTACCTGTGTTTCACAGTTCAGCAGGGCCAGCATAAGCCGAGGCACACAGCACCAGCTGAACACAGACTGTCCTCGCTGCAGCTACGAGCAAGGACAGGATTTCCCCAGTGCCCTAAATCAGCTTTTCTCATCAGCTTCAGGTGACAAGAAACATTTCTGTGAGAAAGCACGAAATCAGCAAACTTGTGGAATTAGGAACGTACTCATGAATTTTACATAACTGAGATACATACGGGGAGATGTTAAATAGCCACGGCAGAGCTGGGTGTCAGGACTGCCCCTTGCACAGGGCGGTGGGGACTGGGCTGCACTGCTGCAGGCTGTCTGCTCACCCCCTTGCATCAGGCAACATCACAGGCTCCAAAGATACTGCTAGAGTACCTACAAAGAAAGCTGTGCACCGAAGAGTAACTTCCAAACTATGTTGTGCAGCTGGCTGCTGACTTGAAGAAGAGTATTTGTAAACACATTTTAATGCTTCTTCGCATAATGGACACTTATTTATATAAATGTCTAATTATGTTTCAAATTAACTAAGTATGAGTCCAGACTGTCCTATAACAACACATGGGTGCAATGAGAGATAAAAGGATATAAGCATCATTATCTTGTCACCTTTCAATCTTATGCAATGCTACTAGTTTTTTATATCACCAGAAAGAGTTAACAAGAACAGCCAATTTAATTAATCTGCTCTACTTACTACTTGCACGCTGCTGCGTCTTCCTCAGTTGAGTGCTGGCTGACTTACTCATTAGCACTAGAAATTACAAGTGAGTGAAGCAAGTACTGCCATGAGTCGTAAACTTCACCAATTTCTTACATCAATATCTCATGCAGAAGTTAAAGGCAACCGGTTGATGAAGCCACTTCCAGAAAAACAGGGATGGATGAAGCATTTTCCAAACCACCAGTTTTAGTATGATAAGGTCTGACTGCTTTGAATGACCCAGAGGTTGCCCTAGTACAGTCAGACCCACTGTTTTGGTTTGCTGCGTCATATTTTATTGTCTGATTTAAGAAACAGCTTTGGTACATTTCAGCTGCCCAGGCTGACTAGCTAGACGTAGTCCATGCAAGTTATGAAAGGGGAAAACCCCCACAAGTATTTCCACCCAAAGGCCAAGAGCTGTGCAAACAGTACCACAGCCAACTTCCCACAAGCAAATCATGCCCACAAACACAGGCATGGCGGGTGCCCTGTGCCCCCCATACGCACAAATGCAAACAGGCGTATATAAAAGCAAAGCCACACTTATAAATGGTGACCCTGAGGCCAGCCACGGACATGGTCCTGCCTTAGTCCTCTCTGCCCCCATGCGCCCGCTGGTGACACGCTGGGGAAACGGCTGGGCACCAGCACTGCAGGAAATGTCCCTGTGCCCCATATGCCTCCAGCCTCTCTGGGGCATCGCTGGCACCACCACAACGGGACTCCTGCCCCAGCTGGTGTTGGGGTTCCTGACTCCTATGCCTCTCAGTCTCCCACTAAAATGTGTCCAAAGCTCTCAAGTCCTTCCCTACTATGACTTGTGGCTGTGCAGGCAGGATGGGGTAACTGGAACCAGCATCAAACTGGAAAATCTTGGGAATCCTTCTGCTTCCATTCACAAGTCCAATGCATATCCAAATTGGGTGGAATGGGGTCAGAGAAGTAGTTTAATGATTAAATCTATAATTCAATGGCTACAGTTTGCTCCTACAAGGCAACTCCAGGCTTGAGGAGTTGTTTTCTTGCTTGCTGCCCCCAAGGAACATATATGCACGCTAGAGAGACAAGGTTTATGGGGAGAGGCGATATCTTTTATGAGACTCACTATTAGAGTTGGGGGGAAAAAATACACAAACAAATAAGCCATTCTTTAGATCTGAAAAGAGGTCGAAAACTGCAGTAAAAGCATGTTGGGAAGATACGTTCTGGGATGAAGTTATTATATTATCAATTAGACAATATGAGAAGAAAGAACAGCTAGCACCTCTGGAACAGCAAGCATCCCCAGCACAGGAAGCCACGCAGAGGTCACCCACTCCCATGGGACAGCAATGAGAGAAACAGATAGTTGGGCAAGAGGGAAACGTTAGCAAGAAGGGAATGAAAATTACAAAATGCCATAAACCAAGCCGTCTCTGTTGGGTCCCTGCACTACAGTATCTCCTAGAATACGGAATTTTCACTTGCAGGTTTTCCCTTCAGCTTGTTTTGTAAATCTGCTTTGAAAATCAGAACATCAGAACAGATTTTTTTGAAAAAAATGTTCATCCTGTGACAATAGTGTTTCTGTACCTCCTTGATTGCCTGAAGGAATTAATTGTGGTTTATTGGGCACGTTGAGCCTCACTCACACCGTTTCCACAGACCCATCTGGTGCTCTGGGTAAAGCCTACCACAGTGTTGGTACCTATGTGCGGGAAAAATGAACTGGACTACAGAACGACTATGCAGTACCACTGCATAAACTAAAATTGTGTCCTTTTCACAAAAAATATCCAGCTAATTCAGAGAAAGCCTGTCTTTTTGGTTTGGGGTTTTTGGTTTTTTTTTTTCGCTTAGCACTCATAGGTTGAGTCAGTGAAAAATAATTTACTTTTGATCTGTAGATTAGCTTTTTTATCTTTTCTGCTTTGCCTAATACATTCAAAATCATTGTGGACACCATCACAAAGAAGTCCAAAATATCTTTTAGTCTGTAATCCTGTTTATGGAAGATAAATGTCCCATTTTACTCTCCTCCATTCCAAAGCAGAAATACATTAAGTACACTGCTAACCATTTCTAAAAAGAAACAGCCCAGAACACCTTTGTGAACATGAATAATTGCTAAAATACTAACTACTACGTATCTCAGCAGCCTGCACCTACCCCAGCTACCAGCTTGCTGCGTCTCTGCCTCTGGAGGAAGGAAAAAAAAAATGTTTGAAAACACGAAGCAGGCAAGAAAATCGTTATCTTGGATTACAGAAACCCAGTCTAGGCTAAGGTAAGGATTCAACCTTGTTTTGTTTGATTGGAGGACATTAAATGCCACTTTTCTGCTGACCCCAGCAACTTCCAGCTCAGACCCATCACCTCATTAAGACGATTCCAGCATTTCTGTGCGTCCAGCTGCTGTGGGCAGAGCTCCCTGTAACAAATGACCACTACTTGTGTCCAACTCCCTTAGCTCTAAGATACATTCAAAGAGAACCACAGACTGCATTTATTAGAACAGCTAACAAGGACAACAAAGAAAGCATAACATCAAGACAGAGCACGCTTTACCAGAAATATTTTGCCTCTGCTACCGTGCATCTGGTTCACAGATAGCAAACTATTAGCCTGATACCCCTGAGCTGACACTCCCACTTGTTCTCGTTTCTCCTCTAATTGCAAGGAGTTGCAGGGTGCAACGTGCCCCGTCCAGCTGCACCCTGAGAGTCTCTTTCAGTGAGAGCCACCTCCTCTCACAGCAAGCATCAACGTGCGGGTGGCTCTCAGACCTGCCCAGATGCCAGGATGGAGATCATGGGGCAATAGTACCTCTGTTCTCCACAGTCTTAATTGCTTAAGGCCCAATCACCTCTGCCCATCAAAAGGGAATGTTATTGAAGATCTGAAATCAGGCTGTATTTTGGTTGACATCACTCACCCTCCTCTGAAAGACAACATTTTCCTTGGCAGCTGATAAGCACCTCCCACGTTCTACCATAGATGCTGCTAATTAAACCACAGTGAAATTCAGATAATTAGCAACCTTTTCTAACACGGCAGGTTACTTATTCTAAACCTTTTTCCAGATGAAATGGTTTTTAAGACTTTTTTTTAAATCTGTATTTTCCATGCTCTCTAAATTATTTTCTGTTCTAATAGAAAGAAAGGGAAAAAACAAATGACAAACAGAACAAATCATATAGGATCCTGAAAGCAGGGCAAGCATTCATCACCAGTGTTTGCTAGCATTTACATTGTCTGACCACATGAATACTGCAAAGAGTATGTTCAATCTCTCCAGCAAAGACAGTCCCTCAGGTTATACTGATATGGCATTTTTATTCCACTTCAAAAACAGAAGTAGATTTGTAAAACCAGTTCAATGCCTGTATACCTTCGGTGGATACTCTTTTTAACTTTCAGCGTTACATTACCAACATTTGGTATGCGGTCAATTATCTAATACTTAAGCACATGTTGTTGATGTTTCTGTAAAAGGAGGTTTGTTTATATTTAGGTTTAATATAGGGATGGCATAACTACTGGGATGGAGGCACACCTAGCCTACAGGAAATACTGCGCATCCGCCAAATCCTTCCCTTGCTCTTCTGGCTAAAACCTCTCAACTGCCTTCTCACTCCAAAATATTTAGGCTGTTGTGCAAAGCAGTGGCCACAGAGAATACAAAAGCCTCCATTCCCTTTTTCTCCTGGCTTTCAGCTGCAACTGTCCCCTCCCATCCCCTTCCCGTCACCCTCTGCCTTGTTAAGCAGGGTTGCTGGAGCGGACGCAAGCAGGGCAGGGCTGCCAAAGCTGCTCTGCTGAGGAACCACAGCTGACCCTCACTCATTACACCGCAATTCGTCTGGGACTGGGGAGCACGGCTGCAACTTTCGCCCTCTGCTGCCTACAGCCTTTGAGCACCCCCTAATTACTGCTAGTCAGCTGTTCTCCCCCTTCTTCCTCCCCTACACACCTCTAATCACACTTCTCCCTCATCAAGCTGGGAGCTCTGCAGGGGTTAACCCTGAAAAATTTTACAGTAAAGGCAGCTTTTATTGTAGTGGCAATTACAGAAAGAGAAAAAGCAATTTAGTCTTTTATGTGGCTCACAGTTTCATTAATGCCATACACTTTCAGCCGACTTGAGCTGTTACGCATTAACTCAAAAAAGGCATGGTACGCAAACACTGCTAAAATAAAAAATAACATAAAGACAGGGCAAACTTTAACTCCTCAAATACAGGCTTAATTCCTCAAATACCAATAATGCTTTTATATAGCAGGTTTATTAGCGCCCTCCGCTTCAGGCCAAAGTCACTATGAAGTTAACTGCTCAAGCAAGGCTGCAGAAACAAGAAAGGAAGGTTTAAATCTGCAAAAAATTCCTTACTCCTCTTGTGGCGTGCTGGGGAACTCCGCTCCTCATGCTTGCTGCACTTCTGTGTGCGACAGCAAGAGGAGCTCAGATCAGAGGCAACATGCTGCAGCAGTAGCAGTTGCATAGCAGTATAAATCTTTCAATGCTACCTACCCAGCTCGTGCTTCCACTCTGCTGGGAACAGCAACCGGGGAAACAGCAGCCACATCAGCATTTCTGATGCACCCACTGTTTCTGAACATCAGCCTCCTCCTTCCCAGATTTCTAGTGAGGGATTTCATTAGCCACAGAGAGGAAAAGCCCACTGGACTCAGCCTTTCTAGAGCATGCCGGACTAACAGCCCATGGAGATTCACCAGCCTAACATCATCTAAGCATAACACTGCTTTGTTTCGCTGAACACTAAGACTGGTTATGGAAGGCCAGCTGGCTGTGGGGCTTCTTGATCACAGCAGCTTCACAAAGCTAGCAATGGTGTCAAGAGACAGCTTGTACTTACCATCCAGGAGGAAAGCATCATGCTGGTGACATCTTCCATTCCATCTGCCTTGGTGGCCAGTTGAATTAGCTAAGCAGCAACAAGGACTCTCATTGCCATGGGACACCCCTTCTGGTCAGTAGTGCTCTAATCTTCTCAAAAGTAGATGTCATGGAATCATAGAATAGCCTGGATTGGAAAGGACCTTAAAGATCATCTAGTTCCACCCCCCTGCCATCGAAGGGACACCCTCTGCTAGAACAGGTTGCCCAAAGCCCCATCCAACCTTCCCTTAAACACTTCCAGGGATGACACAGCCACAACTTCTCTGGGCAACCTGTTCCAGTGCCTCACCACCCTCACAGGAAAGAATTTCTTCCTAGTAGCTAATCAAAATCTCCCCTCCTTCAGCTTAAGGCCATTCCCCCTCATCCTGTCACTCCATGCACTTGTAAACAGTCCCTCTCCAGCTTTCTTGTAGGCCCCCTGGAAGGCTGCTGTAAGGTCTCCCCGGAGCCTTCTCTTATCCAGGCTGAACAATCCCAACTCTCTCAGCCTGTCCTCATAGGAGAGGTGCTCCAGCCCCCTGATCATCTTTGTGGCCTCCTCTGGACTTGCTCCAACAGCTCCATGTCTTCCTCATACTGGTGACCCCAGAGCTGGATGCAGTACTCCAGGTTGGGTCTCACAAGAGCGGAGTAGAGAGGGAGAATCACTTCCCTCAACTTGGCTGGTCATGCTTCTTTTGATGCAGCCCAGGACATGGTTGGCTTTCTGGGCTGCAAGCACACATTGCTGGGTCATGTTGAGCTAACCATTCACCAACAACCTTGAGTCCTTCTCCTCAGGGCTGCTCTCAAACCATTCTCCGCACAGCTTATAATTGCTCTTGGGGTTGCAATCTTCGTTTCTGCTGACACTGTGCAGCACTGCATGCCTCCAGCACTATCTTGTCCCATAGGTCATTACCATTTGTCTGGCATTAAAAATGCCATTCTCTCAAAGAAAACTGTTCCAAATACAGGCTGGAAAAAGGTCTAGTCAGTGTTCCTCTTCCCTTCCTTCCCATCAAAGCTCTCCACACAAGCTAAGAGATGTTTCTATCATTCTACTGATATTATAACCATGTCTAGGCAAAGTTCCTCCAAAGGCAATAGTATCATTTTTATCTTTGGCCTTCAAAAAAGCATAGTGGATAGACTGAACTGAGAGTAATCACAGGAATTATTTTTGTTGAGCCTCAGCCCCCAGATTCCAGAATTTGGAAATGTGTGTGGAGAGTCATTGGTGTTGAAGTGCCCAGCATGCGAGTAGATGCCAAGCCTTTATACTGAGGCTTTCCAAATATTTCTGAGCAATGCAGTCACAAATAAAGAGCTAACCTCATTACTCTGTGGGATAAAGATATATATGGACAACTTACAAAGTGGTTCTCACCTATCACTTAACATGGTTACATAAAACCTGTATAAGATTAAAGGCATGACTATGCTTTAAATAAAGCTTGTACCATATATCTATGTCTATGGGGTTTTCTACAAAAGACCATTCCAGAAAGTTAAGATAAATCAACTAAACCCATGGTCATAATGCATGTAAGTTAAAAAGCATTAAATTCCTGCGTGGATATTCTCACTGAGAAGTAAAGTGGTCTGACTTTACTGTAAAAGAGGATTAAGCTACCATGAACTAAGGCTATTTTCCTTTTGAATTAGATCATCCACGGAGGAGTTTAAAGCACTCTTGCTTTGATGCATTTATTTCGCACTCCTCCTTCATTTGTCTTAATTTTCCTGCAATTGGAACAAGCCTTGGTTAAACAAAAATCTCCCCTACTGTACTTCTGGCTGATATTAAACCGTATTACCAGGTCCTTTAGTTTACAAACGTCTTGTAAAAAACAGCTAAAGCTGTTTTGCAAATAACAGAACCAGAGTCATCCCTTTGTACTGCAGAGGAATATGACAGCAGCAGGCACTGAGCCTGGGACACCCGGCAGGATCACCGACTTCAGTGCTTGTACTAAGCCGCTGCTAATCTTGAAAAGCAAATAAATAAAGAAACCAAACTTGAATGCAGTGTTACATCCCATCTGAAAATGCCTTCTTAGACATAAAAAGACAGACAAACCAGGTAGTGATGGAAAGCATCTGGCAACTTTGTCCTCTAGAAGCCTGAGCTGGGCAGGCACAGCCCTGGGGTACCCCTTGTCACCAAACACAGGATACATTTTTAGAGGTTAAATAAGATGCACTCTGAAATTTACCCATCCTGGGCTCACAGATTAAATGCTAACTAATGAACAAGGAAGAGCAAACATTTTCTCAGTCTGATTCTGACTCAGGTGTTAGTTTATCCAAACGATAAATTTTACACTTAAGATGAAATTGATACAATTCACGTTCCCAAAGATTGGCAGGTAATTGAGATGTGACAAATAGGAATGCAAAAAAAATAAAACAAAAACATACTAAACAAACATTCCTCTTAATCACTGAAAAGCGTTTGGTTTCAAATATGCCAGGGAACAGCGAGCACTAAGTACAATACAAAAAAGGCAACTTTCTTTTTAAATATTGTCTTTATCCTGTTTTCTCCATGGCAGATATGTTATACATATTTTGCACTAACCTATCTGTTGCTGTTCCCTGCAGAGCTGAGCTACTAGCGTTGACAGTAGAGAAGTTTAAGAGAAATCTAACATAGACAGCTTCTGTACTTCATTTGTTATTATTTCTTTGTTATTCCTCGACCTTCCTTAAAAGAATGAGAAAGGATCTGCCTACCCAAACAGGGCAGTAGCCGCCAGACCTACTGCTGACTTCACATCTGCAATCCAGATGTCAGCTATGGCAGCAGATCTGAGCTCCCAGTGCACAGGCAGCAGCTCTGCTGCCAGTGGTGCCGCAAAGAGCTCTAGAAACTGCTGTCGCTTTGGCTCCAAGCGGGTTACGATTGCCTCCTCCGTGCATCTCCAGATAACCAGCACCAAGACTAGGTTCATGCAGACTAGACTTTTACATCACTTCACCAATGAAAACTTGGGACAGTTTCTCTGGTCTCTGTGATGCTATAGTGATCTACATCAGGTTAAATATGAGCCAGATCTGAGAAGGGAATCTGGCATGAATTCGGCAAAAACAATTCAACTGGAAGCAAAAGACCATGTATTGTTCATGAACTAGGGAATATGCTACGCTCACATGTGCTAGTAGACTTTTTTTAATTGCTCAGTCACCCCGTACAAGGATATAGGAGATCCAGAACACTGTTCTTACAGATCTCTCCTTCATCGCCCCAGAAAAAGTGCCCCTACAACTCCTACAAACATAAGGGCTTTCCTGCTCACTTATAACACAGATCTTATTTCCCAAGCACCCAACATGCTGGAATTGCAGTTTGCACTACACATTGTGGTAAGTCATTACTTTATTATGTATGACTTCAAGATTATTTAATCCCTAGGTTAAAAATTCCCTGTGCAAGGAGTTCAGAGAGCAACCCTGTCACCCTGTGCCTCTATCTGACCTGGCTTGAACATCCTTCCACGCCCACAGAGCCCATCTGAGTCCCACCACCCTGCAGCCAGTTATCCCAAGGGACAACGCGAGAGCTCTGCATGTAAGGAGATGGCTCTTTCTCCAGGCTGTCTCTGCTGCCGGGGACACTGCAAGCCACAAGGTTCCCATCCCCTTGGTCAATCTCTCTCTGGGGCTTGAAATGGGGCCAACCTAAGGTGTTCAGCCTGAACCACCAAATGTACACATGCCAGGTACTTCTGTCTGGCACAGCTTGAATCTGCTGCATCGCAGACAAACATTACTTGTGTGGCTGCAAGGCACCAGCCGTTCAGTGCGTATTTCTCCTGCAAAACTTTCTTCAGCATCTGCACTGCTCTATGATTATCTGAATGCTATTCAATCTACCTCTAACTTGAGTTGCCTAAGTATATTTGCATGTATATTGTAAGCATTATACTAAATGAGATGGGACTGCCTGTGTAATCATGCCATGAATTTCCCTTAGGGAAACCTGGTAAAATTATGTTCCATTACATTTGTAAAATACTACCCATTAAAAGCAGGAATAAAACTTTTATGTTCATGTGAAACAAAGCAGAAAAGATTCTCCACCCTTTAACTTGTATCAATTTTTATATGAAAGAAGCATTTTCCAGGCAAGCAGGGATTCTGAATTTGACTTCAGTATTATGCACTTCTGGCTTTGATTGTTTGACAGTTAAACTTCTTTCCAAAATTCTATTTTCTGTTAATTTAATGTTACAAAACAACACAGAACAAAACCAGTTCATTTGTCTTGAAGAGGATAGACAGCAGCATCAGGGGGAAAAAAATATATATATATATTTCTCAGTGAATTTTTCTTACTTATTATTGCCCATGCCATGAAAGAGAAAAACTGTTTCAGTGTCCTTTACTCTAGCTGCTGATCAAGTCACTGTTTTAATTCCTTGGTGCTCTGTCAAACTTTTACCTATGTCATGGGAGAATTTTAAAAATGAAGCATTCATTTAGAAGTCACACAGTAGTGATATATATACAGAGCTTCAATTTAAACCATTATTGGATACCATCCTTTTCCTTTTATAATAATCCATTAAATGCTTTCAAGTATGGAGAAGGAATAGCAACCTGTAGATCTGAATGGAGCCCAGATGACCTATAAAACAATCCTGCCTCACTGCCTGACTAGTTCCAGTTCTCATCTCTAATGGTTGCTATTGTTATTCTACCACTCAGACAACCACACGCATCAATTATACATTCTTCTGGGTCACAGATCCATTTTCTTAGGCAACATTTTTGTCTTAATGGATGATGCTTTTTCTTCAACCTGTGAACAAAGTTGAAGGTCTCAGTATTAAAAAAATACTACTTAAACTGTGTTGATAATTGGAAAACAGCTTCATGAAGATCAGAAGATACAGCTTTTTGAACTATTTAGAAGTGTGTGTTTAGACCATATATTGTCTCTTTATTATGCCAAATGTATTAGGCAGTGCTTTGCATTGTAGGTGAACATCTTTTCTTTTGTTATATTGGTGCCTGGCAGCACAGCTATAATTAAATATCCTTTGCCTTCTCTATTTTATGACACTTACAATTCAGTCATCTTAATTGGACTTTCCTTAGCATATAATGGCTGGCTCAAGAAGGAAAACTTTTTTCCTGTGAAACAAACTCAAAACCTACATTACAGACTATCTCAGTGACTTTTTTTAGTCTTTGACTTGTGTTTGCCTTTTTCAAATGATCATAATGACAAAAGCTTCAGACAATTCTATGTGAAGTAAATCTAAGACAGCTTTGCAAATTAATTTTTTTTCAGATACTATTCTTATAAACAGAGTGCGCTGTATTACATTTCCAAAGGGGTAAAGACATTGAACTTTCCTGGTTGAAAAAAATAAGTTAAATAGTTTGGGGAAGGTAACACATTGCTTCCAAGGAATTCTCACACATTGCATATATCGTTAAAATATTTCTAGAGTTGAAACTTATCCAGCTATAAGTTTAGGCTTCTCTCCCACACGCATGTAGGGCACTGCAACAAAATCATGGTCTATTTAAGTGATGCAAACCATTTGACATTTGAGATGGTCAGTGAATTCTGTAGCTGGCTCAGTAACTCCACAACCAAGAGCACTGTGAAAGCCTCCATCCACTGGCAGGCACATGCACCTGCCAAACTGGAAGAAATTCATAGACCAAAAACTGCTTCACGTGTGTATATGTACACACATGAACATTCACATTCATACAGATACACACACACCAGTGGGCACAAACCTGAATAGAGACCTGCTGGCTTTTCTCCTACTGTTTCCTCCATCCATAGGCGCCCTTTCTCCAGCTGGTGTTGCAGTCAGAGGCTTGTGCACACTCATCAGGGCAGACTCTGCCCTGTCCCAGTCTGGTCCAGACCCATCCTCCTCCTATGCCCAGTCCCTGCTGCCATCCTCATCAGGCAGATCCAACTGAATTACTATCCACACAGCAGCTCGTCCCTTTGGAGACACATGACCAGGGGTGTGCCATCACTAGGCAAAGGCTTTTAAAAATATTTTCATGTTCTTATCTGTTCTTTTTTGGTTTGGTGTTTTTTTGGGTTTGGTTTTGTTTTTGGTTTTGTTTTTGGTTTTTTTTTGGGGGGGGATGGGGGGTGGGACCGGGACAGGACAGACGGGGAAGGTGAGAAGCTGGCTTAGAAAACCTTGTCCTTTTCAAGCCTACATAGGCATGGGTTGCATTATCTTCACTCACTCGTCTTCTCGTCCTGATTCCTCCTTCCCCGATAGGATCAGGCAAAGTAATCACATCTCGCTAAGGATGCCAACATACGGAGTTTGCAAAGGGTTCTACATCATGTTCAAACACGTACGGTTTTCAGGACAAGCATTTAGGTCAGCATTCAGCGTTTGCATTTTCCATGCTGCAAGCTTCAAGCGAGGGTCTCCAGGTGTTGCAGAAGACAAGAGAGGGTTGTAGCAGAGCCATTTTCAGGCATTTCATCACCACCCCAAGAGGACCATGTTAATTCCCATCCCTTCCACCCAATCTGTGCCTTCGCTCACCAGTTATCAAGCACATTGTTAAAGAAAACTCTGGTTTTATTCATGTGAAGACAGAAGTAGTCTTACAGGAGAGCTGAAGCTGGAGGGGTGGTCATAGCTCTGCACTCCTGTGTTTCACCTGGTCACCAATTTCAGGCCTTTAAAGCATCCAGTCGGAGCCATTTAGATGAATCCTATTCAGATCTGTGAAAATCGAGGGATAAATATTATTTCAATATTGAGGTTTCTGGTTGGCTGGTCGGTTTGTTTGTTTGCAGAGGCAAGGGGGTGTGTTAGGTTTAACTTTATTATAACTAAGCCTATATAAATGCAAATACTGTTTCTGTAGATATAATTTCATAAAGCAAAACTACCCACAATCTTTAGCAGTGAAATTCAAGTGGCAACTGTGACAAGCAAAGAAAAATGAATGCAGTTAACTTCAGCCATCCCTGCTCATCTGAAAGCTTGTGTCAGTTCCTAAATAAGCTTTTCATTTTCCTATTCAGTCTGCTGATCTTTGTTGATTTACAGCATGAATAAGCATGGCACATTGCAACTTGTAGAGTATATTTTTCCTAAATAATAAAACATTTATTGCAGACCCATCAAGTCTGCTAGTAGCTCTGAATTATTATTGCAATGAAGTGCCATGTTAACAACTCATTTACATTGTTGCGGAAGACTCTGCACTAACACTATATGTAATTTAATCCCATTCAGGAGAGAGGACTCCCCAAAATATATCTAGAACTGGTAAGTTACAACCTGCTATTTTCCTAATCAACCATTTCCCAAGATGAAGCTGCCTTCATCCCGTCCCTCACCTTCCACAGCGAGCTGATGGCAGCTGAGCAAAGCTTTTCTGCATGGACCTCCCCTCCTCGGCAAGCCCCAGCCTCAGGTCCTTCCCCTGGTGAAACAAGAAAGAATAAGTTTATTTGCAGGAAAGCTGCAAAGATCTTGTTGCTTTGGAAAGGAAGCAACTTGTTGGACAGTGAGGTCAGTATTTTGGTGGCTGTTTGAGGGGTCTGACCTACAGCTTCAGCACTGGACTGGGGTGGGTGACAGCTGCTCAGCTGAGACACAAGAAGCACAAGCTGCCTGCAGACACATCAGTGTTGGCAACTGCTGTGCTTGGAAGGAGCCCCTGATGGTAGGACAGTGCCTAACACTGCCACTCACCCACCACATGGTCCCAGAGAGAAAGAGAATATCACAGGAAGAGGCTTCTGCTGGAGCACTCGACGTTTCAGGTGGCTAAAAAAATAAAATTACTATTAATAATTAATATTAACAAATGAGAAGAAAATGCCCCAGGAACGATAATTCTCATAATTCTCTAAGTACCAATCAGAAATAATCCTGTCCTTGCTCCTAAAATTGGTTGGATGGCACTGCAAAGCCTGTATTAGACAGCCATAAATAACAATAGATGGGTAAAACTTTCCCTCTTGTGAGATTAACTATGTGGATTTTAAAATTATGTGTAATGTTTGAGGAGTGATCCAAAATACCAGCGGCTTAATGGTGAGGATAACTCTGACTTCTTAAACAGAGGAGCCTGCCTGGAGCAGTGTGACTTGATTTTCAATTGGGTAAAAAAACCTGTATGGAAACAAAGAGCATCATTTATAAATGCACTGTAAGACAATACCCAAATGATCTTCCTGCTTCCTCTCTCACAAAATATGGGTTCAGGTTTACAATCCAAGGCTACAGCACTAACACACAGAGGCAAGAGGTTTCTTCTCAGTCGTGCTCTTCATTATAGTTCTGGAAACCCATACAGGTTTGGTGTCAGCTTTAACACCACAGCTCCTCAGCTGCCTTGAAATTATAAGGATGAATGTTAATAAGCACTCACCACCAAATTTGTGCCTCGTTAGTCAGAGACCATCGCCAGCATAACCGTTCTTTCTAACAGGATCCACTCAGCATGGACAATGTGCTGCAAAACTCACCTTGACATGAACCTCCTGCACTCCTGCCCCAAGGCTGCAGTGAGGACAAACCGATGCAGCAGAGAAGGAGAGGCTTCCCAGCACACAAGGAATGTGCCGTGATTGCCTCCAGAAGCAGTGGTGTGGTGTCAGAGCAGGCACAAGATGCACCACCCTCACGACGAGCAGTAGGGCTGCCACCACTCTACCCTGCTGCTCTTCCATACCTAACTATGTACAAGTGCTGCTGGGGCAGCCCCAGCACTGTGCCAAGACTACCACAGTGCCCTCAGAGCAGGCTTAGCCCCCCCAAATATCATGAGTACGGACCCCTGAGGACATGCTCATGTATGTAGGATACCCAAGTTATGACCACTTTTGCATTGTGACACTCTGGTTTTGCTAGACACCCACAAGCCAAAGCACAAGTCGTTGCTACTGGAGGCTTGTGGGCTTGTCATTTATTTCTATAAGACCAAGAAAATAATGTTTCAACAGGTATTGTTTCTAGTTTCATTTACTTCTACTGTTTATGAGACATATATCCTTTCCTGAACATCATTTCATTTAAATTGTGTCCAATGAGTTCAAATTCTTCCTGCATAATCTTCCATCTCTATCTCATAAAAGTTGTGAGAGGCAACATATTGCTAACTTCTCAAGCTCTCTTAGGTACTGTCGGTTCTCCAAATTTCGACCAAGTCTCGTCTAATAAATGCTTTGTACCACATCATCAGGTACTCTGTCCTTTGCTGAGATTATTCAGTAATGATTTGATCTCCTCAGTCTTTTTTTAAGACATTTCAAGGTTGGTGAACTTCTTAAAAGTGCTACTGTCATTTTTCTAAGTCTCTGAGACTGCTTATAGCAGAGGGCAGAATTTTACTTCTTACCTACTAGTTTCCCTAGCAAAAACATTGGGTTTTCTTGGGTTTTTTTTCCCCACTGAAGAGAACACATCAGTTTCCTCTGTAGTGTTCCAGGAGGAATACTGATTTTATTCACTTGAAAAAGGCTCCTACCTCAGCTCCATTTCAATCTACTTCCAGGGGCTCACTCTAAACCAGCAAAACACACGTTTTCATCTTAAGCTAAACAACCCAAAGCCTCTCTTCTACTACCATTTGCCACGTTCAGTCCAGTGAGCAGAGCCAGAGATCAGGGGCACAGGCACCACTTCCAACACACGCTCACCTGCTGTCGTAACAAGCACTGGTGACAGAGAAGAGAGCGGCTGTCAGAAAGCAGTAGCCATGCAGTAAGTACTGCTAGATTTGTCCCATTAGTTAGATAAATACTCCCGCATGCAAAATCACATTGCTGTTATGCAGTTAAAGTTGTATGACTGAAAGATACAACCATAAAATCCCTATCCTACCAACAAATGGCATTTAATATGTTAATCTAACATGATTTCAATGTCCCTTCCACATGAACACACTTATTCTGTTTTATTTTAAATAAATTACCCAGTTAGAAAAAATTATTTGAACAGTAAGGCACAAATAAGTGAGCATTATTGTTTGCTGGTTGACTAGATAAGGAGTTAAACATCTAGAGGTGAAGTGGAGGACAATTAATGTACTAGCCTGCTCAATTATCATACAATGCCCACTTCTCAGGGAATTAGAGCTATTATGATCTACTCCTATGAATAAATGAGAATTTCAGCTCTCAGAGGGTAACGCAATAGTTTTGGAAATAATCTTTTTATGAGATTGTGGCTTTATCAGTTATGTTTTAGAGTCAGTATAAACACTTGTGTATCGTAAGAACTTAAGACAGGCTTGTAATTTTAATTTCTGTTCTCATATTGTTTTAGTTCAGTTTTCCTATGATCTTATTCTAGAAACCAAAGGAAAAATTACTTTGCCTTTTCAGATCCACTCCTTTCATAAAACATTACCGTAAAAGTAATATCCAAATAAAAACACAAATAATTATTTGAGCAACACAAATTCTGCATAAATTGTTTTCCAACACAACTGAACACCCACTGAAAGTAGTCCTGATGACAGTCAATGGTGCTGAAACACTGGAGGGTAACTCAATCACAGTTTCGAAGACAAGGAAAGATGAAAAGATACTTATTTTAAAATTTCACGTGATCTACTAAGGCAGTTGTTTGTGTTCAATTTTATATAAAGTATTCTTTCTTGCACATTTTGATCCAAATTCTTTGGATCTGTATCAACAGAATTGCTGATTTTCTCTACAGCTGCCAGGTTTCAGAGTTTCATAGTTATCTTCCCAGCAGACAGAACAAACCTAAATATATGAGAGTTTTAAAGCAGCCTGACCACAAAAAAAAAAGCTTTAGGAGACCCAAACAGTGGACCATATGTGATATCAAATGGGCAAGCCATTAGCATCAGCTGTGAACATATTGTACCAACTGGGAATGAAAATAAAACATTCAACTACCAACTGTTATAATCTCTATATAGTCAAACCAATTCCTCTGGGTTCCAAAAATATATGAGTAGGGTGACTCATTGGGGCCTCACTGTCCTGTTCATAGGTAATGCAGCAGATTTGCTCGTAGGGGAAAAAAAACAAAAAAAACACCACAACAAAAGAAAACACCACAGCCAAACCCCAGCCAAAACTGTAGTTAGTGGGATCCGATATCAGAGACAGTCCTTGTATGTTAAAAGACTTCTGTGCTTTTTGAAACTAAAGATTGCACATTAAGGATAACAAAATAGAGAATTCTTTTGAAGCAACTTTTCTCTGTACAAGGTGTAGCACCAAAAAAAAGAAAATCCCCATTGTAAATTATATTGAGAAACTGGCAGAATACTAGAAAATTTATAGAGGGCACCAAACTGCTGAGAATTCATTGCACAGCTGGCAAGTGCACTCCTACCTACTAGTTGCTTCACATTTAATAATGCATGTTATGAACAGATGGATAGAATGTCAATAAGGCTTTCCATATCATCAGTGGTAATGAAATACTGGACTTTGAATGCTTAATAGCACAGAAAACAAAAAGCCTGGAGGAAATTTGTCAATGTCATGCATGCAATACTTTAGCAGTGCTTTAACACTGTTAGTATGAGGCCATATGTTTCTTCTAACAGGATCTACTGTAGCTGGGTGCCAAAAAAAGTTTGACACTTTTTTTTTTAAAAAAAAACTCTTACAACATGTTAAGAGCAAATATCCTGTGAATCAGTGAAGCAGAGTAGTCAGCAGAAGTGCAATGTCATTACTCTTTTCATTCCATTTCTCAATGAAAAGAAGGGACACTTGCTAGTAAACACTGTTCTTTATACCTGTTTTAGAAATACAGTTGAAAGTAATTTCTTTAAGATTAAATATAGAAATAAAGGCACTGAGTTGTCTGTATTAGGCAGTAAATCTCATTGTCAAGAGCTGTGGAAGATGTGAATCTGGAAAAATCTTGAAAGCATAAGTAAAACAGAAAGTACACATAACAGTGTCCAGAAATTAGACACACAAAAAAGAAAAAAAAAAATACTCTAAAAGACCTAGGAATAATGGTTTGAAATACTCAAAAGGAAAAGGATAGCAGAAAGTAGACCTGGGAACAAGCACACTAGGCACAAGCTTTGCCTGTGAAACCGGTGGCGAAACAGCAGCCTGGCTTTAGTAGCACCTACAAAGTCTACGAGGGCACCCAGAGCGGTGTTTCAACCCTGCATGCTTCTCAGGGAAACCGTGCTCAAAACTTCGGAAGACAGCAGACGGCTGTGGCAGCTAAGCCTCTGTGAAACATGGAGACCTCAAGTTCAGCAATTCAGCTGGAATCCTAAGCATTGCGTGTCAGCAGAAATCAATGCGAGTTTAACTATTGATTCTGGGAGAACAATTAGACAAGAGCAAAGTGTCTAACAGTCTGAAAAATCCTCAGGAAAGGCTCAAGTTCTTTGAGCAGAAAAACACCACTTTCTGCCTTGTGACTCACCCCCAAGTGCCCAGCCTCCCTACCATGCCCCTCTTCACCACATTACCTCTCCAAAGCTTTCCCGGGCTCCTCCAGTGCCACCCAGCCATGAAGCCGTTTAGGCACACAACATACTTGCCAGCCAGGACACCCAAAAGTGCCACGGCTGATTTCAAAGCCACCACACAGGGCCCACTGGGACCTCTACCACCGCTAGACTCAGAAGTGAAAATGTACGTTTTGCCGAAAAGCAACTAGAGAAGGTTGAGAGGCAGACAGTATTTCCTTAGAAAACCAGGTTAGAAATGACAGTCGAATACCGTGTAAACCATTTCAGGTTTTTTTCCCTTTTCTGCAAGCCAGAACTAACACTCATCACTAATAACAATCTAAGTTGCATCAAAAAGAAAGCAATTGTTTTCCAGCTCCCTACAGTAGACGGTCCATCTAACACCAGTGTCCACCAGCACACAGCAGGAGACTGCTACTGTTTCCCTTCTGTGCCATCCTTCTGTGAAGGATGCACAAGGAAGCGGAGCCTGTCTCTTAGTACCAGCAATGCACTGGCCTGCCTGTGCTTGGAGCTGGCATGAGCTGCCTCCCTTCTGCAACTCTGAAGTACACACACATGAGACTGGTCCACACTAGTAATTCCACCTGAGAACTTGTTACAGCTCTCTGCATTTGCCTGCATGGACATATTTTAGTTTCTCCTAAATAAGGAGCTAAATTTCAACCCAGGACTTCCAAACCAGAACTTGGACTAGAGTAGAGCATATCACCCTCCTTCTCTTGCCTTCTGTTTCCTTGGAAATATCCAGAGCCCTGATCACAGCAGGTGCACTTTGCAAGAATGAACTGAATTTTGTGTGAGCTGCAGAAGACTAAGAAGGACGCAGGTTTTCTGTGGAGCAGAGCACCCAAAGGTGGGAGATTAAGAACCCAGTAGTAGCCAGGGGTCCTCATTCACAGCAGCCAGAAGAGCTGAGCATCGAGAAGCAGAAAGCAACCAAAGGGACCTTTCTCAGATCACAGATGAAACTATTCTACTTGTCAGATTTCTCTTAGCTAGAATCTCCTATGTTTGTTGGACCCTGAGAAAAAGGACCTAAAGAAAATGCTGTGATGAGCATCTGAGTGTAGCATGGTTTGATATCTCAGCCTAGGTGGTCTTAGGTGGGTTTTTCAAAACCAAAAAGATATTGATAAACTGAAAAAAGTTTCAAGAACAACTTCTTAAGGGAAAAATATAATAATCTATAAATATTTGAAGTGTGTAAAGCCATCAAGGGAAAGGGATATAAGTAGAAATAACGGAAAGAAAAAGCTTAAGCTCGATAGAGTATCAGGGAAAATCTTCCTGACAGCGAGATGTATTAGCCTGTGAAATAGTCTCTTAAGGAGAGATATGGAAGCTTTCACTTGGGATTTTAAAAACTAAAGTTGACTTAACACTAAAAAATGTTCTCTGTGAAATAATCCTACGTTGGCAGAAAAATTGACTGAATGATCTATTACATCTTTTCTCTAAGTTTCTTCAGCCTTTGATGCTTTGGGAACACATTCTGAACAGACAACGGTTATCAGAAAGGAGAAGAACAACAACTTACAAAGGTGATCATTTTGAAAACCTATTACAAAGCATCTCTTTAGATGCTGAAAAGCAGCTTCTCTTCAGACAATGGAATTTTTTCCCAAGACCTGCCAAATACAACCTCAATCCACAAGTTTTTAAGTACATACTTAATTTTAAGTATATGATTATTTCCCATTAAAGACAACGCAAACCTACAATCTGAAATAGATCTGTAAGAAAAGGCCTTCCTGAGAGTCTTTGAAAATTTCCACTCTCAACACGAACCTGGCAAATGTCAGGTTTAATCAAATTTAAACAAACAATAATGTTTCTTACACATGTATTAGCACCTTTCAAGTCTCCACTGACAAGACAAGCTATGTTAGTTCAGAGCTACTATCTTGATCACCAGTCAAAATCACACATCTTCCTGTACTAATTCCTATTTAGTGTAACCCACCTGACACTGTGAACAGTGTTAATGAATATTACAGTCTGTCATATTGACTTGTACACAATAAAAAAAGATGCTGAACTTACTTTGGGAAGTATACTCTGAATTATTTTCTGCATGTCCGTCTTGATATCATCCTGTCTTATCATACGTTTATATCACTACCAATATTGATATTTAACGCACAGTATTTCATCCACTGTTCCAGATCACTGATGGATAGTTAAATATTAGGGCCATGGAAATAACTGATTTGATGAGTCAGTGGCCAAGAATGAAAATTAAAAAAAGAAATCAGTAAATATACATATTTTTCAACTTTTTCTTGTCAAAACAAAACTTCATGACCATTCCATTTTGAATCAAAAAGGGTTGGTTTTCCTTTTTTTGATGACTGGTGAAGGGCTGCTCCAACATCACAGATATCAAAAGTACAGTAAGAGCCTCTCTCAATCCAGCAGCTTGAGCCCCCTCAGTGGCGTTTGCCTTTTGTGTAGCAAGAAGGCATTAAGGAAGGCTGGACAAGCCTGCACCTTTCGCCATAGCTGCTGTCCTGCGCAGGAGGGGAGATTCCCAGCGGAGCGAAGCCATCAGCGTGCTGCCCAACGCTGCCCAGCAGCGCTGGTGGAGGGCACAGACCTTGTGCCATACTGCTGTGCTACACCAGCACATCGCCACAGCCACGCTGGCATCTCTGTGGATGCAGCTCCTGAGCAGACGGTACCGGTACCTGCCGCACAACCCGTGAGCGAATGGAAAGCCAGGGCTTTGCTTCCCTTATGAAAACACCTGAGGAACTTAACAAGAATAAATCAATAGGAATGAACAGACATTACTCTGAGCGCTTGGAGACTGCATTAGAAAATGTTAGTCCATCAGAAGCTTTAAGGAATCCTATTAGTTCTACAGCAGAAATACAACTTCTTATTAAATACTTTGACACCAATAAGTTGTAAACGATTTCCTCTAGGAACATTACTGAGGGTAAATCAGGGCTGGTTCAGAAGCAGCTCTCCATTTACGTGCTTTAAATAACAACATGCTGTACACCCATGGACCATACAATATATAACTTAAGAATGAAAATATCAAATATCTGTTGTCTGAAAGTTGTATTTGCAAAGATTAAGTAACTCTGGAGCACAGGTGTCCCTCACTCCCCTAGTTATATTTTAAATCCTCCACCGCCTACCACCAGGATTTTATCCCAAAATAACCCCAGTTTGGTAGAAACACAAAACCTCAGTGCGCTGAGGTGGCACTGCTCTAGCATGTCAGTCACAGGGGTTTCTCATAAGCAGCAACAGTGGGGAGGAGGAGGAGCAGGAGCATTTGCTTACGGGCCACTCTCCCAGCTTTCCTGCTGTCCCTTGGGCAGCCAGGTACCCCACCACCCCATAGGGACCTCTGTTCCCCTTCCCTCCCCACCTGGCCCCTTCCTACCTTCCTCTCCTTCCCACCCTTTATTTTTCCTTCTTATTATAAGATTTTTTCATAGGGCTTTATTATTATTATTTTTTTTGCCTGAGCTTTACAGCTGGCGCATCATCCCCTGCTGCACTAAATCAACACTTGTGAAAGCAGCAGCCTTCGAGTGACTGAGCAGAGCTACTGCTCGCAGAAGTGTCAATTTGGTACAGCAGGGGATGGGGTCGCAGCTGCAGAAGGAGAAGAGA
Source organism: Psophia crepitans (assembly GCA_013399095.1). Taxonomy (NCBI): domain Eukaryota; kingdom Metazoa; phylum Chordata; class Aves; order Gruiformes; family Psophiidae; genus Psophia; species Psophia crepitans. Next base: position 255,349 of record VWZZ01000178.1, read on the forward strand.
GGCCCTATTTTATGCTCGAAAATGGTAAAAATGTCTGAGGGGAGAGAAATCTATACAACACATAAAAAGGATACAGAACAAAGGAAAAAAAAGAAGAGGAGGATGGGGAAAAGGATTGGAAAGCAGGAAGAAAGAGGAAAATGACACTGCACAGTGGACAAAATCACTAGTGAATAAGATACAAGATTTTTGTAAGCAAGCACTTCCAAGTTAAAAACAAGTCATGTGCATATCATGTAAAACAGAAACCTGCTAGTAGTATCCTTCTGCTTTGGGGGGGTGGGGGGTGGGGGAGTCTGACTCATTAAACTTAAATTATTCTCTTACCTATGTCTGCGATAGGTTGGCATGTGCTTCTAAGCACAAAACCTGGGCATAAAAAGGAAACTTTTTCACAGAGGGCTTGGTTTTAAGAGGAGGTTTCAAAGTAGAAGACCAGGAATCCTGTGTTCAGAAATCTGAATTAGCAAAAGTGAACAGAAATTACACATTCTGGAGTAAGTTTGGACACCCTCAAATTTAGTAGTTTTTAGAAGCCTCCATTTGAAAGTAGGTACCAATTATTTTGAAAGTTAAAAGGAAAATAAACCAAAAGGAAGTACAGACCCACAAGAAGAATTCACAAAACCATCCTTGTTTTTCACATTGCATGAATATGTAAATTCATGTAATGCATATTTCAAATATTATTAGCATTAATGTTTTGCTTTAAAGGATGCCCTTTGTTTCTCCTAATCTTTTTTTCTGGAAGCTGCTGCTTTACTTGTTTTCTATTAATTTTCCAATGTGTACTTGCAGTAAGGGAAAATGAATTAACTATATAGCTCTAACACACATTTACACAGCCAATGTACTGCTAAAAAAAAAAAAATCAAATAAATACACCATTTATTTATTTCCACAGAAAGTGAAACCACCTTCCCTGCAGTGCCAGCAGCACTAGCAGCCCATGGCATCCCAGGCGGAGCAGAGAGAGGTTTCCCAACAAAGCGGCACTCTCCCTCAGAAACAGCCTCCCTCATGTTTCTCCACAGTCCTCCCAGCTCCCTGCTATGCGCAGAATTTTTTCCACCCATGAATTTCAGTGAAAATATAGAAAAGTTGATGCCAGGTCAGCTCTCAGCACAGAGAAGGCCTGGGAGAGCAGAGATCACACCTTTTCCTCTGGTTTATCAAGGACCATGAACAGGCTAACTCAGTCAAAATGCTACACTTGGGAATCCATCCTGTTCCAGCCGCTCAATGCCTGGCCACTGTTCAGACTCCCAGTATTTACCATACTTGTTGGCCCACCAGTTCCCCTGGGTGCTCCTCCAGCACCTCTTCAACCAGGCAGCCTTTAACCAGCTGGAATTTTTCACACACACTGAGAATTTTAAGGCACCTCCACATCACCAGCAATGCACATGGTGAGGCCTAGGTATGCCGGGGGTGTGCACTTTGGGGCTCCTGGGGGAGTGGAGCAGAAGCTCCCCCAGCTCTCCCAGCCCAAGATGCTGTGGGACCCGGGTGCGTCTGGGCACGACAACCCAAAGGGACCCTTCCATAAGACTATGATCCTAGAGCTTAAGGTTTATTTTCTTTCTCTGTGCATTGAGTGGCTTGATTCAATACCTACCCTACTGTAATATGTCTTTCTTCCTGTTCTGACCTTATCCAGCCCCTACACTACCCATAATGTGATTTTTTTTCAGCATACTCCATCAAAAGGCAGATGAAGAAGACGACTCAGATTCTGCCCCAAGGAAAATTCTGGCATGGATACATGTAAAGACCAAAGAGTATGATGTCTGCAACTGCTCTAGGAATATAACAGTAGTCATTTTTCAAAGACTTTTTGGAAGGAGCATATTTGCAGGACAGGTCTTAAATGTTGTCTCAAAACTCAAACACTTTACCACAAGAATTCATTATCCCCCCTTATGTCAACTTCATTTTGCAGAGTAAACTGTACTGCCCTTCAGATCCCGTCGTTATTCTGTTGCCTATCCGGCACTCATCACTATTAATACTCACATTTGACTCCATTCTTCACGTTCCTAAGAAGTCCTGGAAGGATGCAAACATTCTTTTCTTCCTAATTTGTTAAACTAAAACACAAATATAAAGAAAGGCCACAAAAACCCCAACCTCCAATCACATCAATATTGAAGTCAATATTCAACAACATCTGCTAGCTTAGGTATGTGGCCTTGTCTTTCTCTAGATTAGCAATATAAATAGCAGGTTAATTATTAAATAAAGAACTCCTTTGTTCAGTTGATAGAGCCATTGGGTGCTGAAGAAGCTATGTTAAGGTTCTTGCAAGATTAATGTTATGTCACCACACTATATTATATCAACATATTGATTTACCAGCCTAATTATGTAACATTGTTCAGGTTTGTTCTAACTGTATACAAAAAGACCCCCTGGATCAAGCACAACTTTTAAGTTTGCTACAGGCTCAGCCTATATTAAAACACATGACAGCAGAAACAAGCAAAAGATGCCCCCCCATGCATGTTAGGCAGCTCACCAATTTGAATAAGTCTTCTCTAATCCTAGTTCTTGCAGAAATCCTAATGTAATTGAAAAATTCTCTATGAACAAATTTAAAAGCACCAGACTGACATTAAGCAAATTATTCATTATCAAATTGATCTGTGCCCTTTTCATTCACCTTCTTCAGTTGGTCAGTATTCACTTAGCTCATTATGTATATCAAATTACAAGAATGTCACTGACCATCTTCAGAAAGTATTTGCACAGTATGAACAATGTGACCCCCGAAGATGAAGACCTATTCTCCTCCAGCCAAATCCCTCTGTCTTTTCCAAGATCTCCAGCATTTCAATGGCAAGTCCTGCAGTAAGAACAGCCACACCTGGGCATTAAACAGGCTTCCAGGAATTAAAAAAACAAACAAACAAAAAAAACACAAAAAAAGGAAAGCCTTTTCCTTTGATCTTTACAGAAATCACCTGTTCAATGTAAATACACATAGATATTGTAAGGCCCCACTTCTTCAAAATCGGCCTGTTTTTCTAGTGTCACTAATTTTTTCTGCGGTTCACACATTTTTTTCCCCTAAGCCAGTGGCCAAATACTACTGCCTGTCTAGCAGCAAGGGTCAGCTCAACTATTCCTGGTCTCCTAGGGCTGAAGGTTTTTTTTGCTCTAGAGCCGCTCTTGTATTGTGTCACTCTGGATTAACAGCTGAGAGATAAGAGACTTTTCATAATGCTGAAAGATGAACCAGTTAAATAAGGACTCAAACACTTCAGTAATCCCTGCTTTGAATGGGATGCAATAACTGCAACAGCACTCAGCTCTGACAAAGGGTCTTGTGCTGGTAATTGTGCTGTGTTTGGTCTCTTATTTACGTAGGCGGCAAACATCGGTTTCACGTATCATGACAAATGAGAGATGCTAGTCGTGGTATTTATGGCACGCAGTTGCCATCCTGGGGGGCACAGTAATCCAAACAGAGCAGGAAAACACATTTGGGCTTTGGGTAATACAAGTGTGACCTGCTAGCAGAATAGATCACGACAAAACAACACAGCTGAGCTGAAAAAATCCTGCATGACAGTAATTACTGCAGTTGCTAATGCTGCTATGGCTGAACTTCTGGCCAGTGTTCTTCCCGTCTTTATTCACATAACTAGAAAACCAGTAGCAAGTAGCCAAACATTTCCACCTACAATACATTTTTTCCATTAAAAAACTAATCACATATATTCCACAGTGATTCATAAATCTGAATGATTGCATCACTGGTTGAATTCCCAGAATTCTGAAGGAACTGATTTCTTAAAAATCAGATTTCACAGTCCTTAAATGCTTAAATGAGAAAGTACTACAAGAAATATTAAGAAATAACTATTCCTTATACATTTATCCATAATCCGTTCCGATATAGCCCAAAATTACAAAAATATAGCCCAGCATACACTTGCTGTTACAGGGCTACCACAGCACATTTCCCACTCTTGGGATTTAACTCACAAGGATTGACAGGGGTCAGTGCCACATGTGGTGGCAGCAAGAGTTTGGAGGACACCAGAGAGCCAGTTTTGGTGGCAGAGGACATCAGTGAAGGGTCACCTGAAGCTGTGACCACTCCACAGCTGCTCCTGCCCTGCTCTCCCATCAGCCATACTGCTCACTGCTCTCAGTTCCCATCAGCATGGTCATTTCCCAGTCTGCTCTGGGATCTGATCCAACTTTTAACCAAAACCAGAGAGCTTTTTACCAGCTCCCACTCCTCAACAGCATGAATCCACTGTACGACACAGCCAGCTGCAATGGTCTCAGATTCTGCATTGTCCCATAAACACTTCTGGGTTATTTCTAAAACGCTCTCAAACACAAAGAGGGAAAAACCAATAATATCAATTAATTCTTAGCAACATGACAATGGTGGAAGTGGAGCAAATATTTATTTTCTAACAAGTGTGTTGTTATGGAAACAGCTGCAAGACGCTGTTTGCTCTGCCGTGCCGTGCCCAGACTAGACGCCACGAGGCACCCCGTGCTTTGGCAGCACGGCCCCGCAGCAGCGGGCTCGAGCCAGGCAGCCCTCGGCCCCTGGCGAGAGTGGCACCCAACAGGAGCTCTGCACGCGCTGAAATAGGTTGTCAGTGAAGCAAATGGGGAAAGCAGCACTAATTCCCAGAGAGCTACCGCAATTTGTGCTAGAGCAATCCTGACCTACTTTGTTTGTAAGTAGCAAGTTATCTCGTTAATTTGCTCAAAATAGCAGATCGTTCTGTTTGTAGAGATGAAAAACAAAATCCATCATTTCCACTGAGGGAAGAAACACCCAAAACAAGACAATTCAGTGCTTGTCACTGCAGCTGTATTTTCTTCTCCTAGGTAATAAACATATGTATGACCAGTAGATATTTAGTTACATGCACATGCGATGATAATAACTGAAGCTGCACGTGGTTGGTGCCTGCAAAGACCTCATCCTGCATTAGGGCTGCCAAAGCTGAGCTAGCAGTCCTCGTCCCCTGCGTGGCCACCGGATCCTCCCTCAGTGGAGGGCTGAACAGCAATATTAGGTGACTTCTGAAAGGGCTGTTATCCAGGTTTTGGTAACTAGTTGGTCTACAAGCATTTTTCCCCCCTCAAAGCTTATTTGTCCTTATAAAACTTAAACAGACTTGGTAAAAAGCAAACAAGAAAATCCAATAAACTCTAACCCTATAACTTTCTCATTCTGCTCCTTCCTTGATCTTTTCTGCATGGTAAAAAGTGGGTTTGCCTCTGTGATGGCAATTAGTTCTGTTTTCAGGTTTATATCATTACTGTATCCATATATTTAAAACAAAGTGCACACATACATGAGTGTGTTCAGCTAGTATTAAGATGGAAGAGTGGAAGAATTCCTTTAAAAAAAAATAATCAATATTTCATTCCAATTATAAAAGAAACCAAATCTTCAAACATTGGAGTACAACGTAGCTACCCTAGAGAATAGATATTTGGTTTTCTGACCAGCAGTAACAGTTTGTAATTGAACAGCTGCAGAAAAGAGAGGAAACAAACATACCAACAAATTAGTTTTCAAGCCTATGTTCACAGAAAATTTTCTACTCTATTATGCTTCTGATCACAATGTGATAAACAGAGTTCCTCACTTAGTTCTGCGATCTCCAACAAAACAGATTAGAATGGTCCATGGAAGTTTTTTCTATTATACTGTATAATCCCTCAGACACAGGGGCAATTTAAGCACGTAGTCCAAGCATTTGAAGAACTGAAGTCTATTCACAACTGTTAGGAGTGTTAGAGCCCATATATTAATTAACTTATTAAACAGATACAATCCTTTATGAAAAATTTCTACTATGTGCTGATTTAAGAACAGTACCTTTTTTTCTGTTGTTTTTTCAAGCACCTCGGTCATTTTTAGTATTGCAAACAAGGTATCTGTCAAAAGGACAAGGCAAAATTTTAATCATACCTGTTTTAAAAATAGAAACCTTTCTTGTATATTTTCAGAGAGGCTGGAGGGATACATCACAAAATATAAATTTAATTTATGTATGTGTATGTGCATCTGTGTATATTGGTATAGTCATCTACCACTAAAGTCATAAATGTTTTGATGCATCACCTGTGTTTGTTCATTTCACATTTTCAGGGAAGGAAGAAAAAGAAGGTTCTTTACTGCAGTACAAAGAAAGATGTTCTAATACCAAAAGATCCAATTAAAATAATAGGGCCATTTATTTCAGTAGGATTTCACACGTACAAGAGAAATGCTAACCCTTGGGAGAATGTTCTCAGCTCATTTAACAATATATGTTTCCTCCGATATGAAAACTTTAGCTTTTGCATTACAACATCATTGCTAACAAGGCACACGTATATATCTCATAAGTAGATGGAAACATGAATGTGGGAAGAATGATAATAGTTCTTTATCCATAATGCACTCATCTCAGGATATACATGCATCTGTTTTGTACTCACGCTGGTAGCTTTTTCCTCTCCACACATTTAATATACACACTCGAGAAAGACTTGGTACTCTGAAAGATAATAAAAAGATTAGTAAAGAACTAAGTCAAGAAAGAAAAACGAGACAAGAAAAAAGCTATGAAGGGAAACAAAAAGGAAGAGTTTGTATTCCAGATCCCTGACTGCCAAAGCATTTTAAAGGGTGTTAAAATGGCATACTACTTTTTTCCACCAGCCAAAAAAGCCCATCCGCTCCCTGGGTGAAGTGTCACCTGGGCCACCCTTGGGGCCCGCGGCAGCAGGGAGGTGTCAGGGCTGTGCAGGTGCCGGGAGGCTCCCTGGCCTGTCAGCAGCCCAAGGCACGCCACAGCACCCGAAATCTGCAGCTCAGGAGATGTCCTCTGCGTGGTGGGCGTCTGGGCAGAGGAGTCTGGATGGCTGTAAAATAGGCTAAAACTATTGGGTCATTCAAAGTATACTTCACGTTTTTGAGTACCTGAAAAAAAAAAAAATCTAATTGGAAATGAGCTTTTCAGGGTACAACTGGTTTTACGGGTCAGTTAAAGATCATTCAGGACTAGGATCTGAAGTCAGTGAATAATTTCTAATACCTGCGCATTTTAATGTTACAATTAACTCATAGTATAAATTTACTTGTTTACTAGCATTTAATTTTCTCAATTTGTAACAGAAAGCTCGAAAATGACCAATCAATCCATTAATGAAAGACAACTTGTTTTTGTAAATCACTTTCCACTGACTGTCAGCACACAAATATTTCTACCTAACCATGAGGACAAACATAACACTAAGATTTGAAAGACTGAATCCCTAAATGAATTAGGGTAATAATCTCAAATTACAGATACAGTCCTACAGTCAAAATGTCAAAATTATGTCTATCCAATTCAGGATGGAAACATGAATGATGTGATTAGGCATTTCATAAAGCATACATAAGGGACAGACCTCTAGGAAAACGTCGGTCTCTGAATACTTTCCTTTTCTGCAATACAGTACTTGGAAGCCTAGAATTAAAACTTACACATGCCTTCTATATTTGATTGACTCCATAAGGTTTTCATCTGAATTCAAAATATAACTGTGTTTAGGTATATTTGAACATTTTATTGCATTTAGTTATGAGATACGAATTTTTCCTGAGAGAACCTGGGGCACACAACGTTGCCAGATCATTCCAAACAAGTTAATTCTGAAATGGGCTTGAATCAATAACACAAAAGAGGCAGTAAAGCCAATTTTTACGGTAGTCACGGTTGCATAAAATAATATCAAGGCAGTCAGATTGAAAGCTCCCTGCATCACAAATATAATTTGCAACCAACTCTAAGCACAAAGAGGAAATAGATAGATAGGTGGAAGATATAAACAAATGATAGATACACAGGACAAAAGGAACTGGTGTTAAAGAAAGAATGTAGAGTAATTGCCATCCAATACAGTGTGAAAAAAACAAACAAGTATGCCATGTAAGTAATTCAAGGTAAATAGAACGCTTTTCTTTCATTTAGGCTTCAAAACTGTTATGAAAAGGCTCCCTTTTTACTCTATCTGTAAGGCATAGACAGACAGGGGATGAATGTATAAATAATTATTTCACTGCAATACTTGGCTTTTAATGAAAATGGATTTTTAATGATCTAAAAAGCTACAGTTCTCTGACTTGCTCCATTTCCAGACTATCAGCAGGAAGTAGGTAGAGCAAGAGCACTTGTTTTTCATGTCCTTCACTAAATCCCAGGGCGACTGAGCGTCCAAGCATTGTAGAAAACAGAGTGGCCATTATGCAGAGCAGATACAGAGAAGCTGCACATCTTTCATTGTTTTTAGTGAACTTTCAGAGCTCCGCGACACCACTGCACCTTCTCCAACGGCAGACCCTGGCACGGGTTATCTTGCACTCCATATGCATAAAGGAGGAGGCGCGGCAATGTGCCTTCCTGTTCACTGCCTCAAGGACACTTGTGAAAAGTGTGCCATTCCTCCCACTCCCCAAAGCAGGCACATTGTGTTGAAGTGCTCCGTGTGAAACTCGGAGCACACAAATACTGGAGGATTCAGTCTACAAATGAAGAAAAGTCACAAGGGGGAAAGATGCTGATGCAATCTGTATCCTTCTTGCTTTCTGGACACAAAGAGTTCTTCTTTCCAATGTCAAAGTTGCTATTTCAGTCAGTAATAAACAAAAATTGCACAGAAAACTATGTAATAATGTACCAGCTAGAATAAATAACAGTTTTGTTCTGTTTGTTCATGCAGGCAATAATATATATATTATTTTTTTTAAGACTTCAGCATCAGAGAATAAAGGAGCATTTTCTGTACTTAACCTCTATCCGTGAAATTTCATACAAATATTCCTTGCAAGGTAGGTCCATAGATTGGGAAAACGCAATATGATTGTCATAAAACCAAGATAGCATTTAAAATGGGCTGGGACTCCTGTATTCACTTCATGTTCAATAGTTCTCAGGTAAGCTTTGTGCAATGTATGTTACTTGGAGAAAAAAAAACGTCCGTGTTTATTTCATGTGTTAGCATTTTTACATCATCTTTCAAATATTAGAAGACAAAAAAGGAATCAAAAACAAGAACACTGATGAAAAAGATAATGACTACGAGGTGCCACACAATTAGTTAACGAATGCTCCCATCCGCTTAATAAGTCAAAGGGACACAGCCTCATGAAGGGATCCACAGAAACACAATGAAATGATATCTGCATCCCCTTTCCTTTTCCTTAAAATAAAATAAATGAAATTGAATACAAAAATAAGAAATCCCATTTGTGAGGCAGTCTCAAACTCCTTTTTTACAATTTTCTCTGTTGTCCTTACTGAGTGCTTGCCAATTAATATTTACCAAATGTCTCTCCCTTCTTCCTTTAAATCAGTTCAAAAGCTGCACCTGTTTCACGAGACCTATGTGCGCTTCTGACAGCTGGTATTGGAGAAAAAACAAGTCAAAGTACTTAAAGATCCTAACGAACTGCGTTAAACCAAAATCAGGAAAGACAGTGCTAAGATTAGCTCTACTAGTACAAGACATCAGCAAAGCACACGGGAGTACCCAGGGACACGGGATGCAGCCGCGTGGGGAACAGCCTGGGAAGGATACCACACATACAGGCAGGAGCACAGTGGTGCATCAGATAAATGAGAAGTTTCCAGACCCCAGGGAGCCCTAAGGCCAGGCCAGCGCACACCCCAGCGCAGCCAGTGCCACCTTCCTGACTGCGTTTGGGAAGGATGCACGGGACAGGCATTGACTGCTGTCAGAGACCCTCAGCCACTGCACAGATGCTGCACGAGGGCGCAGCAGCGGGGCGGAGGCAGGTGAGGGAGACCAGCCTGACCTGCAGCCCAGCCGAGGGCCAGCACCAGCGGCACGGGGGCAGCCGGCGGCTCCTCAGCAGCACCACTAACAGCTGGGCTGCCTACAGCTTCGCGTCTCCTCTTTGAGTTCTTCTGGCATCTTAAAGAAGATTTCCCCATTGGGCACGTGTAACATCTCTCTAAAACAGTTAAAGGTGAGCAGTTATGCAGTATTTATGTAGCTGTACTCTGAGAAACTTAGTATCTTTGAAGCTCTGTCCCACATCATCAAATGCGGTTGATATGCAGCAACACATTCAACGGTTAGCGAGTGCCCTGGAGACACCAGCGTGGCCGTATCCGCTTCATTCCTGTAAAAAAAACCAAGGAGATAAAAAAAACTGCAAGAATGCCACAAAAGATCACCTTTCAGAAAGCTACAGTATTCAAAGCCAGAGTTCATTTTAAGCAGCAAAACATAACAAGCCAGTTAAGAAAAGAGCTTCAAAACCCAGCAACAGTCACTGTGGACAACACCCAGAGGATGCAGCCAAAGCCAAGGCACAGACCGCTAGAGCCACTTGCCAAAGTACAGACTCACTCCAAGCTTCACTTAAAATAAGTTATCAGTGCTTCTGATGGTATAGGGGAGGAAGCAGGTTTGCCCTAAAAGGCTGGACCAGACTCCTTGACACTCATCTGTTAATGCACAAGCTAAAGCACTTTATACAGCACTTTTGTGGCTTCATTTTATAAAACAGTTCTTCCAGATTATCTAGATATGAAAGAATTGCACAAGGGCAGCTAAGCCTTGTTAGAAAACAGCCCAAATAAGGGGGAAGAAAACATCCAGCTTGTCTCTAAAATACACAGAAAACATCCCACGTCTGGGTGTCGTGTGTGCTGAGGTATTCTGCCTGGGATTCTTCAAATAAAATTTGTGGAGAAAGAAACTGAAGCTTTTCCAGCTCTTTGCGGTAGGTTCCTTCAATACTGCCATTCCTATATTTCCAATTACTTTTTTTTTTTTCCTGGCCTCACATAATCTGCAGAACCAGAATCAAGAATTCTGCACTCTGCAGGCATTAGGAAAGAAACTGGTGTTACTGGGGCAGAGTAGCAGCCGTAGGGCTGTCCTCTACGGCAGCCAGCAGAGTCCCAAGCCTGCGGGTGCTTGGTGGATGTGGCCAGCTGCCGGTCCAAATCCAGCAACCGTGATGTGACCCTGAATGTCAGGTTCATGCTCATTTCTCCATTACTTCAAAATCCCTCCATGCCAGAGCACCCTTAAATATGGTCCAGGTCACTTCTGTACCATAGCTCATACAAACTAATCAAACATACTGCTGTCGAGCTAACAGACACAACTCAAAGAATTTATAGCATTAAAAACATTTTAAATACGTTATTTTCAAGTGCCTTAGATTGTACCATTTCTCTACAAAGCAATACCTCCTACCCTTGAGTGATATTTGTTAATTCTGCATTAAAATGCACCCCTTTCTCACTAATACAGTGTTTAATAGTGATGCCCACACATTCTTAAATCCCTATTCAGTATTAATCAAGACCATAATTTTATCATAAACTGAAGCGTGGGGTTAATTGCAGATGCAGACAGTTGACATATTCTATATGTTTTACACATATTTCAGGAAATGCAAGTTAAACAACGTTTAATCAGCCTAAGTTTAAAGTGTATTTTCACTGACCTAAACTACTTTTCAATGTGAAACACACATCAACTAAGAGAAACAAGAGCAATTGTCTACAGTGGAGAACACTAACTGTACCTAGTAACTGTCGAAGCCTAGCAATTTTCCTCATCCACCACTCATGACAAGGAATCACTCAGGGTGAGGAACATCACTGTTTCCACCTGTATCACATAGATTCTCTTTCTCCTGCTTTCTCTTTATTTTTTCAGTCTGCCCATCTTTCTCACTCTTCCACATTCCCTCTGATCTCCGCTTGTCTGATCTCTTTCCAAACTCTGCTGCAACCAGCGCGTTCCCGCACCACGGGTGCACGGAGGGCAGCCTGGCCCTTGCACCAGCCGATCACCCAGCTAGCTGCGTGTTCATCCCTGCAAAACCAGCGTAAACCCAGGATCACTCGTGTGTCACCATCGGCAAAACTCATTCTTGTTCTACTCTTGAAGTACACACAAATAATTTTCAGCCCAAAAGTCAGCCTTTCTTTCCACCCTCAGAAATTAATTCTTTCTAAACTTTTAAATGAGTTTCTCAAATGAATTTGTCAGCTGAGAGTGATTTTCTGCTTTATTTTTCAGTATATGGATTGTTGGAGAAAGAATTACCTTCAAATACCTGCCGTTTTTAGTCCCCAGCAATTACCTCAGTGGTGACTCGTTCAGTCATTTTGCAGTCTCTTCTCGGATTATATTAAGCACAGGCAGATATGCTACTGACACCCACATGCACAAATGTAAAGGAATGCCAGCAATTTGAAATTAAACCCGTCTTCTTTTTTACTTGTTAGATGTTATTACCAGTGTCAATGCAGCTCCTAAGTGCCTGATCCCATTTTAAAAAATTTTAGTCTCCTTTTTATTTTCAAAATGCTTCTTATTCCCCTGTTGCTATGAAAACCTGTGTATATAAACTCTCTTATTAAATGCTTTAAAAGCTAAACAAGGTAGCAAAAAAGAAAATATTTCCTCCTACCTTTCATCTATACTTGCCTTCAAATTACATGAATATATTGCTTCTCAGTTTGGGCATTTTTGAAAAAGAATATTTAGACAGCAATTGTACTTACAATTTTTTGCAACCTTTAAGACACTCCTTGCATAAATAGCTGTGAATACAGCCACATTTAAGTCCTGAAAACCCACCTCAGTACAACCTGCCTAAATAACACTTTCAGGAAAGTACAGATGAAGTTCTGGATTTCCAGCTGCAGCAAGGCAAAAGCCCTCATAATCATAATCCAAAGAATGCTTATTAGGACTTTTTTTTTTTTAATGCTTCTTTAAGAGGTTGACACAATAGTAGTTATTTCCATAAATAAGATATTTTTATTACAATCTAACAAAATCAAGACTGTAACAGTGATTAATTTTTTTAATAACCTCAGTGCTTCAAGACTTCCAATCCTAATGGGGCAATCATGCATCACTGTTGTGTTCCAACAGAACTATTAGTCTCTGTGCTCTCTTAGTGTAATTGCAGTCTAATGGTTTACACTATCATAATAGCACTAAATATTTTACTAAACTGAGTACAGTATCTAAAAAGCGATTTAAATTGTTCCAGGCTTCAAGATCATACATTCAAAGATGAAAAAATCTGTTCCTTTTTCCCTGAATTGAGAGTAATAAAGCTGTCAAAATTAGTTTCTTGTTTGTCATCTTAATAAATTGGGTAAAATGTAATATTAGAAGCAGATATTAAAAATTACAACATAAAAGGGCGTAGTAAAATATGGAAAATCATTTTGTGATGTGTTGCTGCTCTGATTTAGCAGGCTGGCGTGATTCAAATTGTCACATTACCAAAGGATATAGAATGACACTAATCAAAATCTAAATTTTTTTAATCATTTCAGTATTTCTATTTACTTTAATAAAACTTTAAGTTAAAAAACCCACACCATGCAAGCATAGCATATCATAAAGTATTGTCTAAGCAGCTCTACATCTGTGATAAACATCAGCAAAGCTGCTGAGGTACTAGCAAGCCACAGCAGCACATCCTTCCCAAGACGGCAGCGCCCAGCGTGGCTGTGCTTTGCGAAGACCATGAACAGTGAGGTTACATGCCAGTAAGCTCTTGAGGACCTGAGTGTGTAGATCCTTCACGTGTTCAGAACACTCTTACTCACAAAAATGACTCGGTGAGCTAAGTCAGAGTACTTACACAAGCAAGAACTGTTAATCCAAGGAAAGATGTGCTAAATCTTGCCCTTAGCATAGAAGAGCAGCCCTAACTGCACCCCATAGCGCATGTTACCATCCTCTCTTGGGCAGAGCCAAACGCTTCTGTAACTCCAGAAGGGGCCCTGAAGTTAGCACAAGAGGTACCCAAGGCTCCTAAGTCTGCCTACTGAACTGCTCAATTTTATTCTAATATATCCACTTTGTCTAAAGCTAATTTATATTTCATTCTAGTCCCTACTTTGATACAATAATCCTATTTTTTTTTCTAATTTTTAGCTGAAGCATTAATTTACAGTGGCTTTTAAACACAGTTTTCTTAAAAATAAACTTCTTTTTTTCTTTTTTCTAAAAGTCAGCACATTTCGTTCAGAAAGAATCTTTTGAATTTGGACTAGAACTTTTTTTTTCCCAAAAAAAAAATACTAGTATTTTCTGCAACATCGATCTTCTTTAAAAAGTAAAAAATACTGGGGAAAAAAATCTGTATGTAAGATTTAGAGAACATTTCACATGGAGCGTAACTCCTGATTTAGGGACTGCCCAGATCTAGGGTCACTCTTCACCTGAAGAATAAATTTATTCTTTTAAAACAAAGCTTCTCTTTTAGCTCTTTGAAGAACATTTTTTAAAATTCAAATGTAAAATTTATAAAATAATTAAATAATTTGGTACTAAATAATCTTTGAGCAGGCACAAAGCTGCCAGTAACGAGAAGTGTTTATTGCTCACGCAGCAAGTGAGAAACAGTAAAGGTGGCACTGATTCTTTCTAACACTGACCAGGTCCGTGACCAAGCCCTGGTCAGGCATACAAACCTCTCTCCAGCAGCTACAGTCCCACAGGGTTCAATATCTATAATACATTAAAAAAGTTTGCTAAAGGAAAAGGTTACCTAAACAAAAATCCCATAAAATACCAGTTTTGCCAAACAACATAGTAAATTTGCTTTGGGCTTTTTTCCCCCCATTTGGATTAGGAACTATTTAAAAATAAAACAAAAAAAAAACAAAACACATCACACACCAAAAAAAACCAACCCACACACACAACACAGATGCAAAACAACTGGATAGAAACATCTGTTTTCTAGAGATCTCTGAAAGGATTTATTGATGTGGTACACAAGTCTAACCTATTACTCTTAGATAATTACCTCACATAATATTCTGATTTCATGGAGAAGTTTAATTTTAATTTACAGTTTAATTGACCTACTTAAGGTAAGCCTGTCACCTGTGTCACTTTGTGGCTCATAACTGTAATCCTCATTTAATTATTTACTTCAAGGGAGTATTTTAATTATAGATATTACTATGTGTCTAAAGTAACTTATACTTGAGGGTAGTGCAAATTTATACAGTACAATGCTCAGGTAAATTTCCACCAGTCATAACTCCCTGTGCATGTATCAGCCGCAGAGGCTGCTCTTTAGACTCCAGAGCAATGCTATTTACCCTGTCCGGAGCTGGGACGACATCTGGGCTGTCTGAAAAGGAGCAGGACCGCCAGCACAAACCTGGCTTGGATTAACGTTAGCAATAACTGCAAGGCTCCCAGCTGAGATGAGAAGACAGTAACTTCTCACCTCTACATTTGACCCTACAAATAATCGTTGGGCACAGAAGCAGGCGTACAACCCTGGCTCCAGGGTGAGGCCGACACTGCGCCTGTCTCTGCGGTAGTCAGTCATGGGGGTCCAGGGAGCAGGAGAGAAGCGAGTAGCATGAGCCTTCCTCTAGTTTCTTTCTCCGAGTTTAAGCAACCAGTGATTTATGAGTTTCCTGAGATGAGGGCTGCATGTCAACTGCCATTTTTAATAGTCATCAATCAACCAATCTTCCACAAATTTATCTAATATCTTTGCAATCTGTTTATATTATCACAAGGCAGCGAGCTCCATCATTTAATCTATTGCATGAAAAACTGATAAAAATATATTGCTTTGTGTTTGTTTTAAATCTGCCAAATTTGTGGGTTTGTGTGCTATCACTGGGTCATCTGTCCAGTAATTTTAACTTGCAAAGCAGACATTTCATCATCACATGAGCAGCACTACACAACTTTCCTACACTGCACCAAGCAGTATTTTATATTGTCTGGTGCCTTGATCAGCAACTTTTAACGGCTGAAGATATCTTAATTTTTAGCATGCTGAGCATAACAGGAACCATTTCTATGCAGACATGCCCAGCCAGAAGGGAGGGCAAGGGATGCCACATCCCCAGGCTAGCCAACAGGCAAGTACGACTCTGCCCAGGGCAGATGTGGCCAGCAGGCTGCCCAGCCTCCTGTTCAGAATACAGAAAACTGTGTGCTAGAAAGAGTGAAGACGAGGAGCTCAGGTCCTGCAGAACTCCTTTTTTCTCTCCATCAAAAAAAAAAAAAAAAAAAAAAACCACAAAAAACTCCCAACCCACACACACAAAAAAAAAAGCCCACCACCACCAAAACTTCCAGCATCTGCTCTTCCCTGATTTACTGTTCAGTACTCCTGACTCACATGTCTTGCTTAATACGTGGAAAGCTGAGCAGCCCCACAGACAGTCGGAAAGGGGGGTTCAATTTGGGATCCTTCCCCAAGCCCTCTGGGAGAAGTTGGTTCTGCAAACTCCTGCCTACACAGGAGACATGCAAGCAGACAAGGTAAGTGCTGGTGGGATTTCTGAGGGATGCAGCTCTCCAGCACGTTTGGCAGCACAGGAAAGGGGACATCAGGCACATGGGAACTGCAGGCCACCTGCTTCCAACATAAGCCCATCTCACACATGTCACTTCATTATTAACGACTTCCAGATCTTCATAAGATGCTTATCTTTTTTAATAAACAGAAATGGTTACTGAAGTTGGTTTTTAGCATTTTTTTTTAAAATACTGGGATAAAATCCAAAGAGCTGCAGACATATTCTTTAGTACCTATCTTTTTACAGTGATTGATGTTTGTTCAGGAGCTGTGTCATCACATCCAATTTTTATCATCCAGATTTTTCTATTTTATTAAACAACCTAGCAAAAACTTCCTTTTTCTTTCCCCCGTTCCTAAAGAAGTGGCCATTCAACTGACCATTTGTCTGCCCTCTCTCAGAGCATCCTGAGCACAGCCACGGCCCCTAACAAATGAGGACATTTGGTACCTTGCAGCACTGAGGATATCATCTTTCCCGTCTGAAATTGCTTACCTCATCAGTCACTAAGGGCCCAGTCTGGAAATCATTAAAAATAATGAGAACACTGGCACTTCTCCCAGAGATAATGGCATTGGATTCTGTGTTACTTTTCTACTTTAAGACATTTGTATATATCCACAAATCATTTAACTCTTATCTTTGTACTAGCTCTAATGAAACTAATGGCTGTTGAAACTGTGGGCTTTTTATTCTACTTTCTATTTAAATAAGTTTCAGCCCACTCCATCATAAAATGACACAAACACTTACACAGCATATTGCATCACGAAGGCCCCGAAGTGTTTACCAGGATCACCATATCCATCACTAAAATGCAAGCACTTCTCAGTCAGTAAACACTTCAGCTGACAATAAAGTCACAAGAGAGTTTTCGGAAGGAAAACTGAAGAGCAACAAATCTAGTTTGTCCAAAACAAATTTAGAACCAGTACAGTGGGTAGAGTCTCACCGGGTCCTGCATTTTCATCTCCAGCTGTATCTACTGTAGCATTTTTCCTCATAGCACCACGCAAAAAGGCTAACTCCATATTAACTCACTAACTAACAATATCACTCCTGCATGGTCCATATTTTACGAGCTTTGACAAGATAATGAGCCCTCAGTAATATGCTGCAGGCCATCACAAAATTCAACTTTAAAGAGTTTCATTAATCCCCCCAAAAGAGAAAAAACTGATTGTTGGGAAGTGCATATTAAAACTGTACAACCCTCACCCTTAATTTTCAAGGTCTATCTTAGAACTAATGTAAATGTCTCACTGCTATACTTTTCCTGATAACAACACGTATGAATTGCATGCTTTGAAATAAGTAACAGTAATATAAATCTGAGAAAAAAATTCTTTATGCATATCTGTTTAATTACTCTAGGCATACATTTAAAACATTGAGTCTGTTCATGTTCCAGCACTTCTGCACAGCAAATGTGATATTTCAGGCTCCTATAAATTGATCACAGTATATAATATGACACATACATTTTGCATCATCTGCTCACAGATATCTCTAAGTTGCAAAGGACTCACTCTCCAGGAATCCTGGAAGTCCATCCACACTGAAAAGTCCAGAAATCCTAGACTGCTACTGAAAGCTGTATCCTCTTGTCAAAATCAGTAGGGCTTAGTATTAACTAAACTGACTGATATACCTAGGTGAGAGCATGAAACTAGAAGGCAGATACAAATCAAATAATAATTCAACCAATAATAAAACTTAAAGCACCAGATTTAATAAAACAGTTCCCCAAATGCTTCCTAGGTGAGTATTTTAGGTGAATTTTAAAGGTGTTTTTATGTTGTTATCAGCATACGTGAAAATCTGAAGGGGAAGATTACCATGGCATAAAAATTAACATTTTCCAAAAATTAATCCAAAAGCCTATTTGGTTAGGGGAATGAACCACTCAGTTATTGAAAATATATATATGTTAAGGCTGTTAAATGTTTAATACCTTTTCAAAGTATTTTCTTTGCATTTATTTTAAAGTGGTGAACAAGGTCTGGTTTAGAAACACATATTGCTTAATATTCCCGTTAGTTGGTGTAGGACCTTTTATCTCAAAACATTTTAGGTCATGTTGCAAATGGTTTACAAACCACAAAAAAGAAATCACCCAGCCATCTCTAGTAGTAAACAGAATATCAGAAATTTTACTTCTTTCATCTATTAGATCAAGGAATAAAATGACAGCAAACTAGCTTCATCATTAACCTTTAAAGCATCTACCAAGAAACCACCCACAGAACTACTGGTGCAAGCGACACAATTTAAGCGATAGGGACAAATGTTCAGGCATAATGAGTGCTCTCACCATTTTAAGACATGAGAATGTCCTTGCATGGTTCAAATAAGAAGTGAAGAACAACATAATAACTGATTTGAGGATAATATAGAACAGTGAGGACAAATAAAGCTGTGACAATTTCAGTTTATTAAAAAAGACATTTGTTTTCAGAACATTTGGGGAAATTTTATATTCTATTTTCTCTTGCAGTAAATGATGAAATGAGGATAATAGTTGTGAGATATCTAAAGCTTGCCTGTGGCTCATTATCCAATTAATTGATATGAGTAAATTGGCTCAATCAAGCTAAATGACAGCTAGTTGCTCCGCAAAAGGTAGAAATATAGCAGAGTAAGAGGCTTTCAGATAATTAAATCAGTGCAGAGGTCTTTCTTTTTGAACATTAGAAACACATTAAAAGACATTTATATTTGCACCTTCAGAAAAAAAAAGGATGACAAAAAAGGATGACAAGTAATTCATATTCAGAAACTCATTGAAAAGATTACAGGTGTTGCAGTAGCAGTGGAAAGTTTCACTGCAAGAGCAAGTCAGCATTTTTTGTATAGACCCTCCTTGAAGGGGATGAAATATGACCTCTTAACACCTATTATCTCCCATGCCCCTCTCCTATCATCCCTAAGAGAAGACAGCTTGGTGCCTCTGTTCTCCCATCTCCCTTACCAATGCCTGCTGCACCAAATTGAAGACATCCTCCCCTCCACAGTGCTTCTTTTTACACTGAGATGGAAATGACATGCAGAAGAGTTTCAAGGAAGCTTGTTGGTCTCTTACGTGTAACATGAGATAACTACCTTTCAGGTCCTGTAAGAATTCTGTCTTGGCTTTGTGCAAGTGTAGGATAGCACAAGGGATGGCACAGGATTTAAAATTAAGAGTTGAACAAGCAAGGGAGAACTGAATCTCGATTCATTACATTGGGGGTAGGGGTTAGAAATTTAGTGCCAGGTAACGCAGGAAAAAAAAAATAAACTCCTTCCTGTTTTGATGTAAGTATCAATGCTGACTAAACCATAAGTTTAAAATCTGCTCTTAGGAACAACAAGCACATAAAAGTTCTCACTACACACTTAAGCCTGAACTCTACTGCAATTGGGAATACACACTCTCAGGCTACCCAGAAGCTTCCAATATGGGGGGGGCAAAGGGAAACAAAAAAGCACAGCTTTTCTTACCACTGAGGTACTTCTCACCCTTTTTCATTTTAGTGGTGGTTTGTTTTCCATCCTCCTCCTCCCTTCCTGACACTTCAGACAGTGGCAGCCCAGGCAGACAATACAAACAGATGGCATGTTGCTATTCATCTAACTCGCTCTTTTTTTTGGTTGTTTGGTTTTTTGTTGTTGTTTTACAGGCATCAAAATGAGAATGTTGCCGAAGATACTGCCTGTGTCAAACAGGCCATGTCACTCTGTGAACCCGAGCATTCACTGGGCATTCTCTGACGGCTTTCATCAAGTCGATCCTGAACTGTGGCAGCCAAGAAGGTACAGCCAACACTCAGTATTGACACAAGGGCAATGTGCATGGAGAAGGCTGATGTGTCCCCAAAATGCTGGGAACAGAGAAAAAGAAGAAAATGGCCTCAAAAACATATGAGGTATTATTATGATCAAACTCATATTCAGGCCTACATTAGCAAAAAGACAAAAATTAGTATTTAAGCTCAAAATAGATCCTTCCTCTCTCCCATCAAATTCTTCCAAACACTTCATGTATACAAATTAAATTTCTAATGACCAAACACTTCTAAAAAGATAGATGATCAAGCAAAGCACAGCACAGCGATGATGTTTTCATTTCTTCCGTTTCCCAAAGCCTCCCATTCACCCAGGTCAAGCTACCTTCCCAAAACATTGCACACCAGTAGAAGAGCCAAGCCTTTCATTTTTCACATCCAAGTGTTAGCTAAGATAGTGCTCAACCCTGCAGACATTTTCAGACAATTAGTTCAGAGGCCTTGCACAATTTAATCAGAAGAAGTTTTAAACTCTGATTGTGCAATTAAACACAGTATACTCTTGCAGTTGCAATTTATCACACTGCTACCGCATCAAGTAATCTGACCGACAAAACTGTCTGGTACCTAAGAGCGGAGAAATGAGAAGGATAATGTTCTGTAGGAAAGCAGGCCTATCTAACATTTTACAATGCTAAAAATACCCCTGGGACTTGTTCTGATATCTTGTAATTACGCACACATATCCTGATTTATGGTCCATGTCTCCCAGCTCAAAGAAGTATGCACTCTGCTTCATATCTTGCCCTATTTATGTGTAAAATACTTGAGCCCGTAATGTCATAAAAGAGAGGACAGGCTCATTGCACATGTTACTATTGATTTCATGAGCATGGGGCATAATCTAATGATCCTTTTCAGCTAAGGACAAATATGCACAATTTAGCTCTAAACAGAGTCAGCGTCAGATCATTTCAACTGCTGCTTTTGAGAAATGCGCCTGTGATGCTAAATACCTCTGCTGTCCGGTCTCCTTAAGGCTGTGCAGATTGCGGCAGAGGAGGCAGAAGCAAGCAAGCTGGAAAAGGGAAAAGAAACATTAGCAGCACCCCTATATCAAGAAACATAACTTACTCAGGCAAAACTTGCTAATGCATGTCCCACCTCCCACCCTGCCATCTCCACATTACTCTCCTCTCTTGTTGGGCAGCTACAGTAATTAAGAAAGAAAGGAGAATCTACCATGTCCAAATGGGCACTAGCAAAGGGTGAGGTGCTTGATAGCAAAATAGGTATGTATTTTAATTGTGAAGATTACTGAAAGCATCTTAACTAATAGGTATATACAGCTCCTTTTCAGTTATATACCATTCTGAAAGATGAAAGGACAACCTGCCTTAGACCAAGAGATCTGATCACCATTCCCCAGGTCGGTTCTTCAGTCCTGACATGACTGCAGGCATGTGGCTGAAATCCTGTTTTATCTGGAGACACAAAGCAGAAGAGAAACCAAACATTCATTTGTTTGTGGAAATTTTTTACAAAAACAAACCACCAGTTTCTAAATAAAGGAGCACCTGTAGATTTAACATTGTAGCATGTTTCTCTCCGTCTGTTACATTTTAATCATTAAAAGAAGAAATGTGGTAAGTGCAACAGGGTGGCTTTGGCTGCTGCCTGCTCAAGGAAGAGCTGGAATTTGCATGTGCTAAAAAGGGATGCAAAGACTATATGGGGGAGAGGGTCTGTCTTTAAATAATTTCAGCTGCGATGATGCCAGATCCCAGGGCCATTAAACATTTGACCGTTTTTTGGTTAGTTTTGGTTTTCCCCCCATACATAGCCAGTTTGTTTTACAGCCATCTTCAATTTGCTTTACAGTTGTATACATGTTTACACACATAGCACAAAAAAAGTTATTGCAGCCTTTTTAAAATGCTTTTGAGCAGGAATCTGTCAAGGTAAGGTCCAGTTTCTTTGTGAAATAAGTCCATGTTTTTACTGACTACCATACCACTTTTTCCAAAGCAATTTAGCGTGTAAGCTGAATCCAAGCCTTATTTCACTCTACAATACAGCTTCAAGTTTCTGTTCTCCAGCTCTAACATCTCTGTACTCGTGTCCTTACTGTTCAAATACAACTAAAAACCATACTAATAAAACACTCACTGTATTACCAGTTGCTAGAACATAATTACCAATTCACAAAAAAGGCCACAACCAAAACCTGAAACATACATAATATTATTTCCATTTATTTGTTTTACATATTATAGATATAATTATCTCAGTGAGACTAGACCATGGAAATAAAGTTCTCATGACATGCTGTTGACACAAACTTATAGCCCAGGCACAGAATAAAATCTTAAAAAAAAAAAATTTTAGACGACCGAAAGACAAAGAACATTCATAAAAGAAGAGGGTTTGATTCTTTGAGTTTGGTTTAATTGCCTTACAAAGAGAAATAAAAACAATTTGAACCACATGCTTGTATGGAAGCAAGGAGATATCGCCGAAATGATTGTTCATATAGATGACATAGGAACTGCCCTTTGTGCATCTGAAAACTCACCTACAGAAAAAGATAGGTAGAATAATCTTAAACAACCTGAGGTTAGAGCATGTATATTAACAACTATAAAAATAAGTGATGAAAGCTTCTACAGCAAATCAAAGACCAAGCTATCAAAATTTTAAGAATTATTATTTCTATGGTGATATTTTATAGGCAGTCAAAATAACAAGAGCCCTGATTCAGAAAATAGAGAATATAACAGCATTACGGCTTTCTAGCCGTCTGCATCCACAGGGATATTTTGCACCACAAAGAACTAAGGCCTAACACTGAAACCATATGGACAAAAGAGAGAAGGACGGACATAAGAGTTATTTAGCCTCAACAGCCCAAAACTGTCAGGAGTCTACCATTTTTAGCTTGCAAGATATAGCACGTGTTTAGCATCTGAAAAGTCTGGATTTCATAATAAGCACCAGACTCAAACTTAATGTGCAGAGGATATAGCCTCTTTGTAACACATTCAATAACATGGTACTTGATCGAATAAGAGCCATTTAGACTTTACATATTGAGAAACGGCTCATCTACAAAATGTCAGTGTATAGAAAAAGCAAAAGAACACATTACAAAAGGATATCCAGTCCTTCAGATAAGACTTAAAAGCAATATATAATATATCCCGGATTAATAACATATTAATAGCTGTGGCAAACTCATACCATTCCCATTTCAATAGCCTGAGCCAAATAGGGAATGCATCCAACTTTATCTTTTCAGTAATTCTACTTTTTAACAGTTACATTGAATCAGGTCAAGCAGAACCCAAGATACTTTATTTCAAGCCTATTTCAATGTATAGAGCAGCAATTTGAATAGAAAGCGAGAGTGGTACAGTTCTCTGTATTTTAATAGTTTAAATAAATGAAAGTTATTGAAACTGGTTTCCAGAAACGAACTTGAATCATGCACAAATGTGCTGTTTCAATAAAGAATAAGATCAGCAGTGCAGAAATGAATTACATTAAAAAGCAAAAATATGCCAAATCAGACAAAGATTTATAACTCCGGTACATTGCAGGTGATTCTCCGGTAGCATGTGTTTCCACTCAGAGTACACCTATTGCACACAGAAAGTAGGAAATGAAAAGAAATGCTAATCCATGCAACAATGCAGCTTCATGGAAGCAGTGAAGTGACACAAGGGCTTCAGTCAGGTCCTTAAAGCAGGCATTGGGTCAAAACGAGATCTAGCAGGGTGCAAAAGGACTTGGAGAGTGACTCAGACAGGGAAGGGCTCCCACCTCCTCTCTACCCTGCTCTCAGGGCTCCACGACGCAGCTGCCTGCAGCACCGCTGGAGTACACATAGGAAAAATATCTTAGAGAAATTCAGGCACTAGAGGTTACATGGTGATGCTTCAAAGCATGATGTTTCTAAGATCATTCTCTCATTATGTTTCTTTTTATAGACACAAATCCATGAAGAAGAGACCTTGCTGACTGAAGCAGTTTCTCTGCTGAGATATG
This sequence comes from Psophia crepitans, assembly GCA_013399095.1. NCBI lineage: Eukaryota > Metazoa > Chordata > Aves > Gruiformes > Psophiidae > Psophia > Psophia crepitans. The sequence continues at coordinate 279,536 of VWZZ01000178.1, forward strand.
CTATTGGCATAGAGCTGGCAAAATTATACTACATTAAAATAGAAAGCTTAGCAGTTATCTTCACTGAAGTACAAAAGCATACACATACTCTGCTCTCAGTAAAAGAGCAAATAAACAGAAAATAAAACCATACGTAACAGCAACTTCTTCTTTAGCTGCAATAACAATAATGTTCACACAGTTATTGCCTAGTGTTTCCAGGCCAACATACTAGTTCATCATTACACGGGAGCAATGGAAAAAGCTGAGTAAACCAAGTGCCCTTCTGCCATGCTGACCCACTGCTTGCTCAGAGCCAGCTTGAAGATCTGCAGCATCCCTGGGCAGTGCCCACCACACAGCACCATGCAGCAGAGCCACATCGGCAGGAGCTGCTTAAAAAAAATAATAAATAATCCCTGGAGAACATGTGCCCACAGATCCACAACAGATTTAGGTATTAGGTACCCTTATTTTATATTTCAAGCCAGAACTGTAATCCTCAAAACCCACATCAACTAACCCGGGAGATGCTAAGATTTTCATCACAAAAGCTAGGCAAGTCCCAACATTTCCACATACAGCAGGCCTGCCCAGAAACACCTCAACCTAAGCAGATCTGAGAAATCCACATCTTTGAGGCCTGAGCTTTGCTAGGAACTGCAAACAGAGTTTCACCCCCAACATCATGCCTGAGGACATCGGTATTTTTACCTACTCGGGCTCCATGCAAAAACATAGCAGTAAAGGCTTTCCTCAAAATCAGTTGTCATCACTGTGACAGAGGTGGTGTATCTTGCACTCTTCCAAACAACCCTCCTCAGTTACTACATACAGAAATCAGTTGCCTACTTTGCAAAGTGCAGTAAACCTAGAAGATAGAGCAAGACCCCAATGGCCAGACATTGCAATTGCTCACATGCTGGCTATGAAGTCCCCCTTAACAAACATATGTCTAACTTGACTGGCACCTCATTCTGTGTCTGGAACGAAGGAAAGGGGAACAATTATACTATCTCAAATCATCGTTATTGTTTCAATGATTGCATTAGCATTCTCCAAGCATAAACGGTCCACAAAACATTCGAGGCAGACATCTAATGATGGATTTTCCCAACAGAGAAAGCAATTCCTCTAAGCAATAAAACAGTCTGTGAGAAATCCTGCAGTCATAAATCTAGTATTTCTCATTACAAAATTTACATCAGCCACGAAGTGATTACTTCTAAAATTACAAACCCTTGTGGGCAGCAATATTAGTGGGTTACCAATTGCCATTCTCATGAGTCATGAGAAAAGCAGTCCAAGTCGTAATAGTCTTGTAAAAAAAAAAAGAAAATCAAAAGAATTAATTGCCTTATTATAGACAGAAAGTTTAGGGCATCCACATAACAGGCATTTAGGCATCAAAGCAAAAAGACCAGCAGTAAGTCCTCATGGAAACTCTCAAACATTACACAGGAAAGCCCTAACAATGCAGTTTTGTCACAACTTTTCAACGTCACCCACAAAAGCAGTGCCCAGACCCCTCGGCCCTCCCCAGCATTTCCCACAGGGTGCAAGGAGCATGCAGGAAGGAAAAAGAGAGAGAAGAGAGGATGCATCCATGGCCTCTCACTCTTGCAGAAAGTGGGCAGTAACTTCAGTCCCCGTGGAGAAGGGCAGCAGCTAACCCAGCTGGCCCCGGCCCCGTGCTAGGTGCTGGAGGGGCACAGGGTGTTTGCCACCTGGGCAGGCAGGTCCCAGCCTAAGGCAGTGAAAAGGGGCAGGGGGGTACTAGGTGCCACACATGTACATGTTTTGCCCAGCTAGCTTGATGCTGAAACAGACTTACCCCAGGACTTGTCAGGGAGCAGGCAAGTCTCTCAGTTTGAGGATCACTGTCCCACAAAGCCAATTTGGCTCATCTGTTTCTTCTTGCAGCCATCTCTTCCCCAGGCACTGCAACCTAGCAGCAACCTGACATGTGAGGATCAGGGGGCTCTAAAGACCACTGGGATTAAACCAAGCACGTTTTAGTAGGAAAAGCATGTCCTCCAACACCAGGCTCAGGGAGAGAAGAGTGTTACTAATTCCTTGAGGAAAACTAAGAAAATGCAACAAGCACCTTAAACACAGGACTGATCACGCAGTGAACATAAATTAGAAATAAAATCTGCTTAACTCATCTAGATTCATGCTCCACATACATTAAGAAGCTTTTCTAGTTTAACTGCAGGGAAAGCAGAGAAGAGCCCTTTGCAAGCAAATATTCTTAGCTGTAAAATTAATTTCTGCCCAACTAGTTAAACACAGTGTGTTATCTTGGTTTTGACTGCTCACAGCAATAGAAGTCCACTCAGGAGGAAAAAGAAAAACAAAACAAAAAACACCACACCACACCACTACACAACCCACCTAAAAACAACTAAGGGTGTAGAAACAGAAGTAAGAAGTTGTAAGACTTTTTTATGATCACAATATATATTCTTCATGCAGAAATTGACTTCAGTGTGGCTTGTTTCTTCACTCAAGCACAACTACAGGCTGGGTGGAGAATGGCTTGAGAGCAGCCCAGAGGAGGAGGACTTGGGGTGCTGGTTGATGAAAAGCTCAACATGAGCCGGTGTGCACTGCCAGCCCAGCAAGCCACCCGTGTCTTGGGCTGCATCAGAAACAGTGTGGCCAGCAGGTTGAGGGAGGGGATTCTCCCCCTAAACTCTGCTCTTGTGAGACCCCACCTGGAGTACTGCATCCAGCTCTGGAATCCTCAGTACAGGAAAGATGTGGAGCTGCTGGAGCAAGTCCAGAGGGGAACCACAAAGCTGATCAGAGGGCTGGAGCACCTCTCCTATGAGGTCAGGCTGAGGAAGTTGGGCTTGTTCAGCCTACAGAAGGGAAGGCACCAGGGAGACCTAATCACGGCCTTCCAGTACCTGAAGGGGACCTACAGGAAAGCTGGCGAGGGGCTGTTTCTTAGGGAGTGCAGTGACAGGACAAGGGAGAGTGGGTATAAACTAAAAGAGGGGGGATTTAGATTGGACATTAGGAAGAAATTCTTTACTGTGAGGGTGGTGGGGCACTGGAAGAGGTTGACCAGAGAAGTTGTTGAGGTCCCCTCCCTGGCAGTGTTCAAGGCCAGGTTGGATGGGGCTTTGGGCAGTCTGGTCTAGTGTAAGGTGTCCCAGCCCATGGCAGGGCGGTTGGAACTAGATAATCCTTGTGATCCCTTCCAACCCAAACCATTCTATGATTCATCAATCCTCTTGAGTGCAACCCTCAAGATCCCACAGCTGAATCATCAGTTAAATATGTTTATCTTACAGAACATACAGCTAAGCTCTGATCAGCTTTCCATCAGACCAGTGTAGTAAATTCAAGTTGCCCTGAAGTTGTTGAGTTGCAAGATCATGATCAGTACCAGTAAGAATAGAGAACAGGAGACCTAGGAAACTGGGCTGCCCCACTCACCTGCGACCCACGGGGATGCTGCATTCAGGGCAACGCACACACACACACACAGACTGCATGTAGCTGCTCCATACACACAGAAAACAGGAGCTTGCGTCTTCTGTCACTGTCTCTGCATGCCAACAGGAAAATGATCCACCAAACCCACCAACACACCACCGCCAGTATGGGTAACAGCTCAACACCAGCTCTAGCTCCTTGACTAACTTAAAATTTAAGTACCTTAGAAGATACCTCTCCAAAAGACAATGACTGCTCTAAGGGCTTTAAAAGAAAGGAAAATAAGGTGGTTTCATTTTTTCTGCTGGAAACAGTTGGGAGTATTCACGCAGAAAGAAGCAGGAACCAATGGAAACCAGGCACTTCGTCAAACTGAGACACACTATGACAGCATTTTCCCTCACCTCACCAAGGCAGCTGCTCCAGTGACAAGCACATAAGCAGAAGACCAACCTTGGCTAAGTACCATGGCAGATGAAACTGCTGTGGAGCACTGGGATCATCCACCTCTGCTAAGTGTTTTAGTTGGCAAGAGACAACCCAGGCCATGTCACTTCCTGAGCAGCAGAGCAGTAATGCCGATTCATGAGCACAGGTGAGGAACAGGGGAAGCAGAGTGGGATACTCAGCTGAAGGCAAGTCAGGTCCCAGACAGTAGCAAGCCACTTTCAAACAACTTGAGTAATCAGGAGGTTGTTCCTCAGCATGCTGAATAACCAAGTTTTGGAACTAGCCATTCTGCCTGGAACCTCTCAGAGCTTGATTAAGACCAGTCTGAACACAGATGGGGGTAATCCCAGCTCACTGCAGTCATAGGAGAAGTTATTAGTGTTTTATTTTTACTGCAAGTCTGATCATTGGCTGTTGTATTGCTTGCTTTACACAGCACGGTGCAAAATTTATTACAAGCAAGGTAACAGTAGCAAAAAAACCTGTAAATACATGCTTGCAAAATAAATGAAATTTTATTATGTACAAAAATATACTAAAAGAAACATTCCCACAATTTATTACCTCATCTTTGCCATACCCTGTGCACTTCATTTTAACTATTCAAGGAGTAGCCTGGTCACATACTCCATGTTTATGAGGAAACTATTTCAACTATTTCTATTCCTTACCATTGAATGAAAAAATATTCAACTTGTTTATGCTTTCTGCCCTAATAATATACTTGAAATTTATAGGGTTGTAAAATGATACCCCAGCATGGCATTAGCTATTTCAATCCTTGATCTATCAGTGCCATTTGAGTAGATGATAATTGTTTAGCAGCTCAAAATACTGGCCTAGTAAAAAACACTTCACTGCTCCCATAATACATTTTACAGCTAGAGGGTAAATATTTTTTTCCTGTGGGTAAATTTTCTATTTTAATAGATGTTCACATGCTGTATTACTCTTGTGTATCTGGTTCTACATCCACCACAACCCATGGTGTCCTTTGTTCACAATTTATTACAAAAGAGCATTTTGAGTAAGAGAGCTCCAAACACCTTTACTTAGAGATGGACAAAAATTAATATGCATCTTATGCATAACTTAAGGTCTTATATTTGAAAACCGTAAGCAGGCAGATTTGCTCTAATCTGGGGCTGTCTGAGATCTGCTGATGAGCACAGAGCAAGGGGCAAGTTCTCCCATGCCTCCTGCTAGGAGGGATGCTCTGCTCCATATGTGGTCAGCAACTTGCAGGACAGTTAATCCAAATACAGTTGAACTCTGAATAAAGCTTCTTCTGTGATCTCCTTACTACTGTTAGGTGATTATGAAAAATATTTCATTACAACCCAAAACTAGAAGTTTTCTACTTCTGTATAGAGAAAATACATCTTTGGCTATAACAAAGCTACTTTCCCTGCTCTGATAATCCAACAGGACATCACCCATGATCAAGACCAGTCATCTCCACAAGAAATTGCTTTTTGCCTCATTTAAAAAGATGTCTCAAGTTGAAAAATTATTTTGATATGAAAGTTAAAGCACTTCATCTTGAAACTGTCAAAATGAAAACTTCCAATTTCCTGGATTTTTTATTAAAATCTCAAAATAATTTCAGTATTTTTCAAAGCCCACCCAAGCAGGGAAAGAACAGAGGAGAAGCAAAATTCCTCACTACATCAGACCATAGCTCTTGTACATTCTCAATCCTTCCCCACTCCAATAAAAAACAAAAACAAAAGGCATTTTCTTTCCCTCAGCATGTGTAGTATTCAGCAAACACCTTCCGCCTTTATTGGGAACATACCTAGAACATGTGGCCAAAATATCCCTCTTCACTCCAAATCTTTCAAATTTCCTTTTGAAGTATTTTCACTACAGTTTGTAATAAAGAATTGGGACAGATATTAAACTATTAAAATTAATTCAGGCAATTAATTAGGATAGGGAAACTCAAATTAGCATACTTTTTGCAGAGAACTAAGATCTAGTTTAACACAATGAATTCCTAAATAGAAGCTGAACTAATGCCAACAGCACCTGGCCCAGTCCACCACTGGTCACTCTTCAAATTGTAGTCATGACATCAAATTGTGAAATTAATCTTTTATACCTGATTAAATCATGTCCTTCAGCTGAGAGACATCTTGCCATATTGCTAGAGCATGAATCCTGTACCAACAGTGTCTTTCAGTATCGGAATTTATCCTTCAACTGCCTTCCTGCAGGGTCTTGTCCTCACACTGCAGGGTTCAATTTACAGCCGACATCCCAGTGCAATTTAAGCACATGTTTTCCCCAAATTGTGCTAATGTTGCAAACAACTTGATTTACAGGCCAGGTTTTTAAGAGGCACGTGACAGAAGGGAACAAAGCGATGCTGCTGCTTTTGTTTCAAGGATGAAGCACAACAACTTACAGGTTGATCTACAGTGAGGTTCTACAGGGATGTATGCTCCAGCTTGTGAAACACAAAATTTTTATAAGCGGTCTGGAAAGAGAGTGAACAGGGTTGTGAATGTGTTTGCTGGACGTGTTCCTTTCCTTACAACCCCAAATAACTTAGACAATGAAACACCACAAAAGAAACGTATGATACAAAGTGACTGGGTGCTAGACACAAAGCCAGATTAAATTCAAAATAAGAAAAACATGAAGTGATACTCATGGGACAGGAGGGAAAGAACTTTCCATATACAATTATGGGGTTTGTGCTGACCACCACCAATCAGGACAGAGACATTGAGGTCATACTGAATAATGCCAAAATTTCAGGACTATTCCAAAATTTCAGTAGCAGTCAAAAAGCAGTGTAAGAAATTATTAGAAAAGAAACAGAGAACAGAAAAGAGAATAGCACAGTGTGTCTTTATAAAAAAATATAATACTGATGCTGTTTGAATACTTTTGCTGTTCCATTTTGCCACATGCTTCAGCTAGAAGGGGTAAGAGGAAAGGCAAAAAGTATGAAACAAATTCTGTCTGTGAATAGATCACGATGCCTCAGCCTGGGTGAAGACAACAGAGATTGTGATAGACACGTATGCAATGACCGATGACAGAGGCAGCAAGTGGCAAGTCACTGCTCACCACCTCTTCCAAGACAAGAACCGGTTGAAAAGGGAAACTGGTAATATCAAGAGAGATGTCACTTCATCCACCGGCTAATTAAACTGAGAGAACCAACTGTTACAGGAATAAGGTGATAAAGACTTATCTAGGCTGGAAAGCATCTGGAGAAAAGTTATCAAAAGCTATTACATGTAAAGATGTCCTTCTAGCTGAGGTAGTCCTGAACTACAATAAAATGTATCAGGGAAACACACTCTTGAACTGTTCTTTGCTGTTTCTCAGGTACCATCCATTCCCAGACAGATAGCTGATACAAGACCAGATAGACTTCTTTCCATTACTACAGTATTTTGGGCTTTTTGATACATACAATTTTGTGTCATTAGAAAAAGCAATTTCAAAAACATTCAGTCTACATCACTTTTCCTCTCCATACAAGAATAAAAAACATCTTACATTAGAAAAGCCACTGCCGCCAGGCTAATGCTGTGACTTTGGGAAGTTCAGCCTACTTTCAAAAGGGAGAGCAAGACAGCAACAAACACAAAAGACTGCAAGAATCAGGAATGGAGCTGAGAGGCTGGCAGAGTCCTGATATTGCTCAGTATTCATAAGCTGCAGATAAGGAAACCTCAGATCATCACAGCGTGGTGCTTCACCACAGCTGTTGGGGTGGCTGTATAGACACAGGATGTTTAGAAGTTGTTCTTCACAGGTGCCTTTTGAGCAAATGTTTGCATGGCTAATTTTGATAGTAACATCCACCAAGAGGAAGCTAGAAGTAGACTAGATTTTTTTTTTCCTGAAAGGAAGAAGTGGGAGATGAAACAAGCTGTTCGAGAATCAACTGCGTATGAAATATCTATGGCATCATTTGAAAGGGTTTTGGTTTGTTTTTACCTCAGGTAATATTTTTCCTACTCTTTTTTTGAGTGTCTTGCACACTACAAACATGGTACAAATAAATTTTATTTGTCTGACAATGAAAGCTTGAAATGTGGCTTCCCATTTTGGTATGGGAAAGTAATACTGCAAAGGTATTTATACCTACTTTGATTTCTTTAAAGAATTTTAGACTATATTGTCTAGAGAGTTTGACAAAATAGATACACTGGTTGAAAACAATTTTTATTCTTCCTAGATAAGATTACTCTTACAAAATTTTCCCAGTAAGAAATTTCAAATACTGACACGGAGTTGTTGGTTTGATTTCATGGCTAGTGAAATATGTGTTGTTGTGTCATGTCATAAACAGAAAACTGAAGCACCCTTTTTAAATTCTCAGCACTGCTGACACTTCCAACAAGTACTTTGGTATTGGTTTTGGTCTTATCTGTTTCTAGCAGACAGCCTCATGCCTTGGAAATCTGACCTGAAAGAAAAATTCAGCCCCAAGTATCTGCTGTCAATTGTGCAGAAAATAGGAGATGACAGCAAAGTCACTTCTGCATGCCGAATTAGATCTCTCTCCAACATCTTCTAATGTCATTATTAGCACTCAAATACACTGTGTCAAAATGTGTCTGTGTAGGGAGATGGACCAGGCAACATCAAATTTATCTCTTAGTCAATATGACAAGCTGGTTTTGATTCAGACTTTTGAATAGAGACTCCTATGAAAAAAGTATCTGCTCTATCATGAAGGTTTGTTTGTGAATGTGGATATTATAATGGTTGGAAGTAGCTAGGAAAATCACTGTATTATGCAGTTTCATTGAATTGCTGGAATCAATAGTGCAATATGCGTTGCTAACCTCATCAGTATGAGCCTTAGTGCCTATACTCCAAAGGGTCAGTGGTGCGATGTGAAGAGTTTCAACAAGATCATCTACAGGAAGACTACTTTCTGCTTCAGAGCAGAAATACCAATACCTTAACAGCAAATACCAATTATAAACCATATAAATGGTTTTGGAACAATATTCCAAGGATGTGAAAAGGGAATCACATCTGTAAAGATTAAATTCAAGTAATTTGTTCAGTTTTCTTTCTTTCTAACAAAATGCATCCAAATAAAAGTGAATAATCAGACACAAAAGGCACTTAACTACTGACAGAAAGAAGTTCCTGGAAAGTCAAAGTCTATCCCTGAGAAGAAAGAGTGTATCATCTAAATACAGTGTCAGTGCCTAATGAATGGCAAAAACAGTAGTCATTACAGCTCTACACCCTGCATCTGTATGGCAAAGTTCAGAAGGTTAATAGAAGAAATTAAATAAGCTACAATGAAAAAGGTTTGGATTCTCATACACACGGGACTATTAACTAACCTCAAGAGAAGAAAAGGCTCCTTAATTCCATTAACAAATGGATATCAATAAACTTTTGCTTTCTAAGTAGCAAGACTTTCTGTTTTTTTTTCACCTTTTTATGGCATCTTAATATCCATTTCATTCAAGTAAAAGCCAGGACATTATTATTTGGTAGAGAAAATAGAGTTTTGTCCCATCTCATTAAAATCGGATGACTACAAAAAAATTATGAATTAGTAAATATTTTGGTTCTGGTTCTTACTGAGTGTGTGACATGACTATAAGCCATTGACACTAATCATCCACAGTAGAGGTAGTCATGCTCTGCTTTCCGTTCTGGGCTCATAGATTTGTAACTAGCACATGCTGTGTCCTGAAAATGCTTAGAAAAAAACCAATAGTAATAAAAGTAGTAGACTCTTCCACTCCTTTATGATTTAATCCTGTGCAGCAACAGCAAGTTTGTGCAAATCTTAGCTTCCTAATTTCCTAACTTCTACTAACACAGAGGTGATCAATGCATAATTTAATGCAAAAGCTAAGTATCTTACTAAAAGTGAATTTTATTTTTTCCTATTTATTTTTAAAGCAGACTTCAGTATAAAACTTTAACACAAATTTTAATCACCTCATTAGAATAAAACACACATAGAGACACAGTTTGTCATACCATACAATGGTACTCCTTAACAGAGAAGTATGCTATCATTTCAGTTGTGCGTATACACAGTGTATATAAGGCACGCCGACTTTTGCCAGCTACAGCCAAGTGAATTCTTGTGTCCTCAGCTCGTGGCCAAATTAAGACCAAGCAAAAGACTAAAGGGTCAATAAGCAAGAGACCAACTGGAGAAAAGACATACACAGATGTTATCTCATAACTTTTCCCCCTTTCTATTCCTTTTCTCAATGGCCTGTATATAAACAACAGCTTACTTGAATGTTGCTTCCAACGTTTAAAGTTTTGTCTATCTATGTCTACGAAAAGAGCAAATCCTCGGTTGGTTTATATGAAGGTACAGGGAGAGAGAGGCACAGTCTATCTCCCCTGCTTTCCCATCTCCCCTCTAAAGTCAGGCTAGGAAAGTTGGCACTGCTTTTAGTCTCATCACAGAACAAATTCAACCAAGGCTGCTCAACTCCAGCAGACTAAAAAAAAAAAAAAAAGAGAGAGAAGTTTTAATCTCAAGCATAATTTGGGGGAGGGAGCAGGAACAGAAAGCATTAAGGACGAACACTGGCTACAGTTACTGCCACTCAGCTAAACCTTTCCAGGTGGTAGATCTTCAGGATAATCAATTAACCCTGAGTTAAAAGAACAAGGTAGCACTAGTCTTGCTCCATATCTTCACCTGTCAATTGATACATCTTACACAACGTGCATCTGCAGACTGACATTCCTTTAACAAATGTATCAAAGATGATCAAAGATTTTGAAAATAAACTGTAAGAAGATGGAGGTATAAGCAAGGTCACTGCAGAGATGAACACAACAAACAGGTACAGTTTTTAAAGCAGCTCTTTTCAAAGACTGAGCACGGGCCAGGCACTATTCACAGCTACAATGACACAGGATCATTGTTCAAAAGGAAGTGATAAATGGCTTCTTGAAGTGCAGCCTTGCATTTGGGAAGGAGAAATGGCAGAAGTTACTGAGCAGATGTGTAAATCGCAGTGTTTCTTGTAAGCACTTGCGCCTCCCTCCTGGTAGGCAGAACTTCAGCACGCTCTTGCCTACATCAGCAGCTGCCTCCCTGCAGTCACAGCAGAGCAGAGCTGGGGTTAGGATTGCTCTGCTTTGTTGTCCTCTCAGAGCATGGAAGAGATTTTCATATCAGACGGGCAAGTACAGGGAAACTAATGGTGGGGAAATGCCTGGGAACTCAGCTCTAACATGGATCGCGTAACAGGAGCACGTGTCTGGCGTAAGTCATCACTTGGTAGAGCCTCTATCCCAAAGAACCCAATCTGCAAATAGATAGAGGAGAAACCTTTGTCAAGTACTTCTCAAATGAACTAATAAAGAGGAAGTCAAATTAATCTGTATTCCCAGCTTTCTCTTATATATTCCCCAAAGACAGACAGGAGTTAGAAAAACCTAAGAGTCTCAACCATGTTAATCTAAGCATATTAATCATTTCCTGAAAGGGACATATAGTTGTCAGGACCATAGAGTTAACCCAAGAATTCGACTGTGTATGTTTTTTGTTTCTCAGCATTAATTTCTAAGTGAAAAATTAGATGAAACAGTCAACTTCCCCCCATCCCTGCCAAGTAAATGGCAATAACAGTAGGAACCAGGGCAAAATTGTGAAAGCAAAGTATCAGGTGGCTAAAACTGATGAAGGGACTTATTAATTCAGATTTACAGAAGATTAGGTGAGAAATCCCAACCAATGGCAACAGTGCTCAGAAAAACGTAGTGTTTAATATCAGAAGGCAACCTCCAACATTCTCCTGCATGGGAAGGAAACCAACAGCTCAAGATGGTGACATGACAAAAAGTAAAAGGTGAGAAAAAGGAACATGATGAATCACTAGTCTACCCCAGACGACGTAACGGATGCGCCATTTACCAAACATGTCTCCACACAAACATCTTGACATTTAGATCTGGCCTACAAATACCTCCTGCAGCTTTAGTCACAATTACCCTACAAGCAACTTTACAATCCTGTGCATAAGATGACAAACAACCTAAAGTCATGAACCGGATAAATTTCAGTCACCAAGGTTGGTGCTTTTGCCTATCACCAAACACAGTGACACAGCTAACCAAGCACAAGAAACAATCACCCCCCATTCTCCCCTTATCTCTACCCAAATCCACTTTGTGACTGGATTGCCTAACAAAATGAGGAAAAGGAAAGAGAAAGACGTGGGGGGAAAGGATGAAAATTACCCAATAACTCCAGAAGAAAGATAAGGTCTGGCAAGAAAATAATGAAATCAAAATAACCCATATTTGTGCTAAGTATATATAATACAGTACTTTGTCTTCAGTTCACACAGATCTCTAATTTAACAAACTCAGCAATTAAAAAAACAATTGTAATGGTACACAAGATAAGCGCATGCTTCCCTTAGCTGAGCAGCATCAGAAAGTTTCTAGCTCAAGGAATAATTTAATTTCCCTAAAATGATCTCATAAGACTTTCCTGCACAGAGGAATCAGACCCACTCATACTTTACTACATGAGCAAATAACTCTGTGGAGAAACAAAGGCTGATAAAAATTTCCTTCAGCATTCTTCACACTGTCACCTCAGCACTGCCTGCCCTCAGTGGTCCTGGACTACATATGCTTTTGACCTCTCACCAACCACGATCAGAGTGCAATTTTAATTACGTTTCACATAAGTTACCTGGAATGCCAGAGATAATGTAAAGGTCCCATAAACATTCAGAATCTATCTAGCCCAATTTTCCATATATTGTGCCTTTTTACACAAACTCTTAAGAGAAAGACAATTAACAAATTTTTAAAGAAAGCTGAATTAATTTGAAACATTCCAGAAGATGCTGTATTTGTTGGTTTGGGTTTTTGTTTGGGTTTTCTGTTTTCCTCATGTTAGGAAGACCTCATGCAAGACAGTGTTACACAGTCACAGTCATAAAGAAACCAGTCTATGGCTATCTTTGCATTTCAAAAATCAGGTGAATCAGCCAGACCCAGGCTCTGGGGAAAATAAATAAATAAATCTACTTATATTTATTTTGCCAGAGAAAAGGCCTATTCTAATAGCCAGGGAAGATTATAGACTTGTAACTATTGGTGATTTGCCTAGGAGCTTTATAGATACTCACATTAATAAAAGAAACAGCATTCCCTGTATTGAACTTACAACTACTAAATGTAAATTTTGCTTTAACTATCTGTTTTGGGACCCACACATAATGGTATAAACAAAGCACATCACTGCCTAAGGGAGAAAAGAGCAGAAAATTACTTCAACAAAAGAAGTGAATGAAAGGCACTCTTTCTAGCTATAAACTTGTATATTTGTGGTCAATATTTAATGGTATTTGTGTAACAATATTTCTGCAATTAAATTTATGCACACTGTGCACCATAGTCCCAATGAAACAACACAAATAACTACTTTCATTTGTAACAGTTTGGTTTCTGAAAAGAACATAAAATTAACTACAATAAATATTTTTAATTTTTTTTTAAGACACCCTGGTGCTCCAGAAATTATTCTAGGAAGAAATAAGCAGAAAGTGTACTTGTTTAAGTTTGCAGGTACAGTAGTACAAATACTTCTTTTGTTTCTCCATTTGTTAATTTATTAACATGCACAGAGGACAAACAAACTAGAGGCCTACTTTCATATTCCCCTTCCCACTTTATGTTTCAACAGACACCGTGCCTTCAATTGAATGACCAGATACTCTGTCTCATCCTGAACTTCAAAGCCTCAAAAAGAAATAGTGATAATAGCACTGTGGCATTTGCAATTAATATCCTCTGGGGACCTCCTCAGTACAGACAGGGTCTGCCACTCAAGGGCAAGGGCTGCAACATCCAGGGAGCACTTCACAGAGTGCCTCTGTGGTACAGAGGAAAGGAAGCTCAAATAAACTTCCTTATGTTCCTGCAAGAAAGCAAGTTAACAGGAAATGGAAGAATTTGAGCAAAAGAATAATCCCTAACTATGTTGAGTGAAAGCAACAGACTAAAGTTAGCCAAAGCTCAAGTAGTTGTGCAAAGGAACCGTACTTCACAAACAGAAAGGTCATACAAACAGCAGATATTTGCAAGTCATAAGACCAATTCTGTTCTGGACTCGGGTGATGCTCAGAAGGCAGCAAAGGCCAAGTAAGAGGAAGCTACAACAAATCACATCCTTACATAAAGATTTCAATAGTATTGTATCTGAGAAACAAACTTCTGGGTAGCATTGCTACAAGCACTAGGAAAAAGCTATTCCTTACTTCCCTCTCTACACTACTGACAGCCCAGTCGAACAGCTCAATAAGTACAAAAACGTGCTGCACTGCAACAGAAAGACCTTTCCCAACAACAGTACTGACAAAACACTGGAATTTAAACTTATGATCAAAGTCACCAAGTAACCGTGTGTCATCTGAGCCCTGGTGAATGCCTGAGTGTGAATTCTCATCCTACAGCAAAAGCTGGATAATTTGGCTTTACTCAGCCTGCAGCTTGAGCAGGCTAAGTTACACTGGAGAAGGTTAATGTTATCCCAAATTCTGCACCTTGCAGAGTGTAGAAACAAGCATCTCAGCTAACATCTTAGTCTGATAACCAATAGTACCTTGATAAATAAACATCTAAAATGCTCTAATGGGTCCGAGCAGAGGTGCAGGTAGCCCAGCACTCAGTCTTTGAGTGAAGGGGCTCCTATGCTCCTCCTTACTAACACCAAGTGCTCTGCAGGGCTGCTCTCAATCCCTTCTTTCCCCAGCCTGTATCAATACCGGGGGGTGCTCCAACCCAGGCAGAGAACTTTGCAGTTATGTTTAGCCAAGGATGGAGGTCAGACATACTGGTCTGTAGCTTCCAAGTTCCCCTCTAAAGCATTTTTTTATGGACAAGACTCACACTGACAACCCACCAGTTCGCTGACTTGCAGCCCCTGGCAATGCAGTGGAGGGGCAGCAGCAGCAAGCTCCTGGATAGTCACTTCAAACTGATCCAGCACTTCTGACCTACCTGCTACAACACCACCACCACAACACACACCCCCGTAAAAACCCACCACCACACCACAGATGCAACGAACTCATGTGAAAGTTCTCCCCAGCATCTTCAGCAGTAAAGACCAACACAAAGAATTCACTGAGCATCTCTGCCCCAGCCTTTTCTCTGAGTGCCCCCAGTTACACCGCTGTTACCAAGTGGTCACACTGATTTCCTGCATTTGATCCACTTAGGAATTTTTTGCCAAGAGCTTGAGCATCCTTTGTAAGGCACTTTTCTAATTCTTTGAGATTTTTAATTTCCTGTTTGTGTTTGACCTGCCACGCTTTAAGGCCTTTCCTCTTCTGCTCATTCAAGCAGGCTTTCCCTTTTCTAGCAGCTGGCCATTTTGCTACAGTACCCTCCCCTGATGTTTCTATCAAGTGAGGTAGGCTCGTGAGGATGATTTTGTTTTGTCCTTTTATTGTGGAAAATATTTAGGGACCTCTAATAATTTTATTAGAATAACTGTATTTTTAATAGCCTGCAGGCTACTTATAGGCTTTTTGGACTAATTCTTTAAGGGTTTGTTGCCCAATTGCCTCATTGTTCTGCAGACCTTATATTTGAAATCAAATGACCACATGCTGCAAATGTTTATTCTGCTCTCTTCAGCTACAGAGTTCTAATCTTATGATGGTCACTAATTACCAAGAAGCTCCAGACCACATCCAGAATAGCATCTTTCTAGATGCACCAGGTGTTCTGGGAAGCAGCCACTTTGCACACCTGGACGCATCCCCTCTGTCTCCCATCCTGATGAGGCACCAACCCAGAGTCTATAGGGCCCCTGTCAAAACCTCCCACTGTTGCTGCCTGTCCTGAATTTTCAGCTTCCCCACTTTCATTTCACATTTCCTAGGCACTATTACAGGTCTGAGCAGGGGGCTGGAAACACAATCTTAGCACTACATTTTTATTAGAGCACAGGATTTCTACCCACAGGGGTTCCTGCTCTTCTCCCATAATATTTTTATGCTGCTGCACTTTATAAAATGCTTCACGTATGGCACCAGTCCCCTGACTGTATGTCCTTCTCATCTTTCCCATAAAGTTCATATAGCCTGGCAGCATTGATTATCCTCCTTCCACCAGGCCTTTTTTTTTCAAGGTTATCATTTCACACCAAACAGTCCAATTCCCTCACCTCATATTTTAGGCCTTAAAGCCAGTGAGGCAGTAGTTGTGAGTTTTTCCATTCCTCCATCTCTTCATACTGCTCCTTATCTGGCATTGCAGATGCCCTGAGAGAACTCCCTTTCCTCTTATTCTGTGCTCTTTGCCCCTTGCAGCCTTGTTTGGTGTACCCCTGAAAGCCAGCCACAGTCCCACTGCAGCCCCTGATTTTCCACCCTTGAAGATGTCCCTGCTACAGGAGCACTCCTTGCAAGAAAGCACTGCAGCATCTGATGACAACAGTCACGTAAGAGAGATCAGGTCATTATTTTCTAACAGCTGCTTCCTTCCCCAAAATCTGCATTCTCCCCAGCAGCACAGGAGCTGCTGCCACTGTGGAGGTAGGCGTCCTTTACCATATCTGTGGAGGATTCATCTGCCACCTTACTAGAGTCCCACTGCCTTGTTCACATCTAATTGGAAGGCACGCACACAGAGAAGCCCTATGGGGCTACAGCACTTACTGGTGAAAATGGGGGATTGAAACAAAGTGGCCCAGAAGAACAAATTAAAAACAACACTGAGTGGACAAGGTCAGGCTATATGAAACCAGTCCTGATCACACTATTTCAATTTAACTAATATTCATCACCTCATCAGCATGACCCTGCACTCCTTCCTCAACAACATCCATCTGTCAAATTATGCACTCCTTGCTGAGACCAGAATATTATGACTGCAAGAAAGCTTTTAGCGCATCATGGTTGATACTGCGAAGTAATAAATAATACTTATGCAAAAAAAAAAAAAAGTGGGAGATTCTTTTTTAATTGTATTTGACTGGGTTGATGGCCTTCATATGTTATTATTGCTACAGTAGGAAGACATTTAGTTTCTAATTGTGTTTGAGACATCTGTGAATGACTCATTATTGCTCTCTCTTCATACAAAAGATTGGCTTCTGGCTCAACTTGAGAACAAAAACCCATCAAAACACCTGGACACCAGAACCATGCTGTTCTGACTGCTGATCCATCTGCAGAACAAGCTGGCTACCTGCTTGATCCAGGGCAGTTCAACAGGGAGAAACTTTTCATGCTTCTCTATAGCTCTGCATCCCTCACCCAGAGACAGGCGGTAATTTGTTTGTTAGCTGCTCTCTAGGTCCGTTTGTTTCTATAAAAGCATTTTAGAAATGAACTTGTAAGAGTTGTCACGGGTGTGAGCCAGGTGTTGCAATGTATCAGAAAAGAAACCAGAAACAGAGGGTTTAGCTAATGAACAGGTACTTTGACAGTAGTAATTTTGTTTCAGTGGGAGAGATTTGCTTATCAGTTTGGTTTATCGGTTCGTTTCACAACTCTGATTGCAAGAGAGGC
Source organism: Psophia crepitans (assembly GCA_013399095.1). Lineage (NCBI taxonomy): Eukaryota > Metazoa > Chordata > Aves > Gruiformes > Psophiidae > Psophia > Psophia crepitans. The sequence continues at coordinate 296,932 of VWZZ01000178.1, forward strand.
ACCTGAACAACTTTAAAATATTTTTTAACTTGTTCCCTAGGACATAATTGATAACCATCACTTTTCTAGAAAGACAAATTGCCTTTTGATTGGCTGTCTGCTACAATAATTACAACCTGAATAATCAAATCCTTTCAAAATAGCTTTCTCTTGTCAAAAAATAAAAATACAGAATGAAAACAGACATTACACGCAGCCTCTAATGTTTTTCTCTTTTCCCCCTTATAATTAAAGGGCTTGATATTCCAAAAGCTGTTTTGCTATTGCTCTTACTAAAATGATCAGAAATTATTTTAAAGTCTCTCTCCATGTATATGCAAGTATTTCCATACTATAGCACTATGATTTTTTTAAAAATTACTCTTACTATGGTCAGAAAATTCATTTTTTCTTTTCGGAATGGAACAACAATATTTCACACTGGCATTATCTCATTCCCCCCAACCAAGCTGAACTAAAGCAACAAGTATTCTTCCACAAAAAGAATTCATAAGAAACATTTCCTTTGTATTGAGAAGTAGTCTCCTGCTCTGCTTGCATTAATAGACTTCAGTTAAACATTTTAAATAACTTCATCATTTCTAACTTTTAAAGCAAAATAGGTTATAACTTGAGAATCTCCTCTCTGAGGTACGGGCTCAAGGACTAGATTCAAAAGTTCAGCTAAGCTAATAGGGAAATCCCACTTCTTGGTCCTGCATGTCATCAGAAGTCCAGTAAAAAAAAAGACAAAGAGAAAAAAAATACCAATTATTGTCCACACCTATAACTATTGGATGATCAGTCCAAGCCAACAGTATACCTGACAAGTTAAATTCTGCACTTGCAATGTGTGTTTGAAGTGATAATGGGAAGAAGGGAAGGATTGTTATTACGAGCACAAAGTGCTAATCTGCTGTCTAGGTCTTACTGAAGCTCTCCCCTAACATTTAAACTAAAATGCTTTCAGCTCTTCAATTCACCTTGCAAAACCAGTAGGAGGTTAAAGCAAGACCCAATGGGAGGTTACATTTATTTAATATTCAGTCCTTTCTTAGATGAAATATTGCAGTCAATCCTCATAGGCATTTGTCAAACCATTAGAGTAATGGTTTATAGCTATTACGTAAAATTGTAGTTCTATTTGTAACAACCGTTGACAAAGGATAAGCAAAGTGCATTCATTTTCTTTGAAAAATACCCAAAACCTTTGCCGAAGAGCACTGAGGGAATGTGCCCCATTAACTAGTTCAGAACTGTAAGCTGCAGCAATGCTAGCAAACATTGTTTAGCAAACAGGAATCTGCATCTCTGACACCTGCTCCAGCACTACTCGTCACACCTTACAGCTCTATAGTTCACTGCAGAGGCATCCTAAGAGCCCTCTAGCACAAGTCCAGCTCCTGCTCCTTCACATATTAACAGCACCTGTAAAATAATATTCATTAACAGTTTTCCAGATCATCTTTTTAATAAAACAGCCTGGATATTTGGTTCATATTATTGTACTTACGTTTTCCTAGAATCCGTTAGAGAAATAAAAATCATCAGAAAGAAGCGGTAATAACATAATCAAATACACAGAACCATCAAACCGAACCTGTCACAGAAATCACTTATATGCAATTTACTTGAAGTGCAATGTGCACAGCTTCCATTGACTCTGTGGATCTCAGTTTGAAATTTACTCTTATGTGCTGAGATTTATTTCTAGGAGTTTAATTTTTTCTCCATATTTTGTAAAACCGATGAAGAATTTTGAGAAGGAAATATAAAATAATCTACTGTTTCTTTTAGAAAAAAGAGATTACAATCAGACTAAATACTCCTTGCAGAGACAAAACTCCACTAACTCAACAGCTCAGAATAAAATAAACTTTAATTTAGACTACTAAGTAAAGTGGCTGTACAGAAAAGCATGATCCCCTTATTTCTCAGCTCTAACTAAACACAGATCATCACTACAGAATTAAATATTTTTTTTCAAACTTTCTTTATCTGCAAACAGGAATCTGAAGTGTGATTGAGGCAACTGATTTAAAGAGATTAATACCTTATGGTGGCTGAACAGTTTTGACTTGTGTTAAAATTTTTTCATTTCTGTGTCATTTTTACTGACAGTGGATAAAAGAGCAATGAGTAGTACTTGTTGCTACCACTTTGAAAGCTGTCCTTTAATTAAAAAGGAATCTGATGCAAAACACTGCCTTTTATTGAGAACACCCAGTTCATGAGAGAACTTTATTTTCAATCCTGTTAAAAAAGTCCACCAATCTAGTGTCATTCTGCTTCTTCAAAATAGTTTCAATTCTTATTTAGCTTCCAATTTTTCTAATTTTGCAGTCAAGAAAGGAATACCAATAAGAAAAATACAGACTTTGGGAAGTGCCACTGCAGAATCAAAGTAAAGTGACAAACATGTTTGCTCTAATTTTGGCTTTTGTTTTAAAAAAATAATAATAAAAAACTTTAAAACTTGAAGCCAGGAGTGTTCCTTTGCTGTCACAATTAACACAACCAGGACAGTTTTGGCCCTTGCCAGCTGCCAGACTGCTGCCACCCTTATAGGATGGTGCCTTCAAAACACCCACAGCTGCAGTTCACATGCAAAGGACAGACAGAAAATTCTCAGGTTCCTGAGCAAAACATACCTTTCCCTTTGCTCCCAGTCACTGCCAGGGACAAGCTATACTGCTGACAGTTTTGGTATTTTCTTTCTCAGATTAGTCCCTCTTAAAAAGCCTTTCCTGTTATTGCAGCCCCTGTTATACTCACTATGAACATATGTATATCCATCTGCTACTTCCATTATTTCGTCAATTCCAGGATTCTTAACATCAACTCTTTTTTCCCTTTTTTTTAATAAAAAGCTACAGTTAAGGTATGAAACCCCTATAATTACATTTTATGTATAGTCAGTTAATAATGACAGTTAATCACAGCCTTCTCAGAAGGAAGATGTTATTGAATACCACAGCTAAGCTACACCATGGTGAACGCAGAGACACACAGCCAGAAGACAAACTGGCTGTCAACCACTGCTACCTATGTAACATTTTAACTATTTTTTTTTCACATCTCCCAAAACTATGAAGTCAATGGCACTAAAATGCTACAGGCATAAATACAAGATCTGTGCCAAACCCAGATGCATTCATTTTCGCTTGCTACTGCTGACTTTCCACACAGGTTTACGATGCTATATAAATAACAGCAATAACTGATGCCTCCTCTGCTCCTGTCCCAGCACCGGGCAGGTGAAGGAGCCACCAGCAGAAGAGATCCACCATAGCAAAGCCCAAGGGATTTTGAAACAAAAAGATCACGACTGGGTGCCAGACACTCACCTGAACCACGCTACTCTGCCTCCAGAGGAACATTGGGTCCTAGATGTCCGTCTGTTGCTCTTAATGATTTTTATTTTTTTTTCTGCAAAAATCAAGTGAGAAACATTAATACTGAGGAACACATCCTGAAACATTTCCAATGACACCAGGAGCCATCCCAACACCACAGCAGCTTGTGCAGCTGGGGAATGGGTGTCCAGTTCAGTGCAGGGCCCTGGAAGCATGGCCAAAACCAGAGCTCCTTGGAGATACAGGGCAGGCCAGCAACATAAGGGTTATAAATATTGAGCGTTCAATTGCTACTTTGCTTCTTGCCCGTTGATAACCAGAAACCAAATTGCTTTTCTGTTGCATAAAGTATCTTTCAAATTCAATTGCTTATCTCCTCATTCATTCAAGAAAGAGACCTCAGATTTACAGGAATGAGAGTCCACGATACAAATATACCATATTAAACATACAACAGACATCTGAAAAATGACCACAACGTACTCTATTGATTTTAACCTTCAATATCAAGGTATCCTCCAGCGGTCTCAACTAGATCCAGGCTATAAGAATTTCCAATTATTTGAATTCCTATAAATGGGATAAGCATTTAGTTATCAACACCCACCATAAAACATTTTCAGTTGTTATTAGGCCACTATTACTATGTGGAATTGAACGTGTTGCTACTGCGAACTGTAGTGTCACTGAAGCAAGAGGCTGCTTCCCCGTGGGCGATCCCCCCCCGCCACGGTGGGCGGCCATAGCCAGGCAGTTTTGCTGCAGCAGCTCCAGGATGGAGCAGGGCAGAGACCTGGTCGGTTCTCGTGCCGGCCTAACTGAATGAGACACCCGCCTGCAAACGGGTGCTGCGCTTATACCGAGCTGCTTGAATAGTGTCTATCACATCAGTTACACTATACAAGGGTTTAGTTACAATCCTGAGGAATTACGTGTCTACTTGGTGAAAGGTTACCTTGAAGTAAAAAGCGTAAGCATACTTCGTGTTCCTCAGGTACCTATAGTACTGGCAAGCGGTCTTGTTTCTTAACTTCCCATCTCTGTGATGTTTAAAGACCACCATGAGTGAAGAAGGAACCAAGGGGGTGGAGGTGGTCCCAGACCAAACACGGGGCCCAGCGTGGCCCCCGCAGGGTCTCACAGAGCCAGGCCCCCAGCCCAGCCTGGCCCCCTCCCGGGGCTGGGCCCATGGGCAGCCAGAGCAGGAGAGGGGCCCGGGGCACAAGCATGCTCTGTTCCCAGCATAAATCCCCTCTTAGCAGAATAGGAAGGAGTGAAGAGATTTTTCTCTGCAAGTGCTATGGGCATTAGGAATACTACCCAGAAATCCTGAGCTCTGTCACAAATAGCCAGCAGCAAAGGTGAGGGTCTGTGTAAATCTGGCAAGCGGGCTGAGGCCCGGAGCCGGCTCCAGCCCCGCCACACTGGGCTGTCCTGGGTTTCTGAGGCAGGGCCAGACCCTGTCAAGCTCTCCATCTGCCTGCAGGCATGGAGAAGTCCCCAGAGAGCAGCAAGCAATGGCTTCATCGTGGCATTCGAGCATTTTGCGAGAGGACAGCCACCCTGGGGCAGGGAGCTGGTCTGCGTGCCTCAGGCAGGAGGCCTGGGTTACTGACCTACACAGCCCTCTGAAGAGGAGCAGCCATAAGTGTTGTTCGATTTTACTAAGCTATCCAATTCATACCGCACTTTGTAACAGCAAGATCCCGAGGAACGCAAGGTATGGCAGTCACCCAGCCTGGCTGCTGCTCAGCAGCTCTCCCTCCTGCGCCCTGCCCCAAGTCGCCTGGGCAGTGATGCCGTGGTTATCAACAGCTGCTTTGGTGCCAGCTGATCCATCCCAGAACAGCACACAGCAAACACTTCATTCACAAGAGAGGGCTGTACAGCACTAAGAAAATGAAAAAGTTAAGCAAAATAATTTTTCTCCTTCTGCGGAGCTGAGTAGGAGCACTACTTGTTATTCATCTGACTTCAACATTACCAGCAGCAAGGACTATGAGTATGACCTCTCTCCTTTGATTAGTCAGGACAGTCAGTCTAGATTTCACAAAACCTGAAATAAAATTTAACACAACATTATGGTTAAGGGCAGCATCACATACTTCCATGGCTCATCCGCATGTCACCCTGCTGCAGAATCGTACTGAGAAGAAAAAAACCACCACCACCACACATCTTAATCCATCCTTGTTTCCCCCGAATTTTCACAAACACAAACCCAGAGTTTTATGGACATACTGTAAAAGCAAATAAACTGTTTGTGGCACTTTTCATTGAAACAAAAAATTAATCAGAACACATTTCTCACCAACAACTGTTAATGAAACCTCTGCTAAGGGACTCTGTTCCTGATGAAAGGACAGTCATCACATCTGAAAGCAAAATAAAAACCTCTAATTTGTATATAAGCTCTCAGTCTACTGGCTAGTACACTTTAAAGGTAACACATAGGTCATCAAAATAAGCTCCTGCCATGTTTCATCACCTTATTTCAACTTTCTCAACCTCCGCACCAGAGTTACTATTAGCTGCATTCCTTTGCTCATCCTTAAGACTCTCTCCAAGCTTTTTGATGGGGTTGGGGTTTTTTGCCCATATCAACAAGTATTACTTCCCTAACTGTAACTTCAGTGACAAAATGAGAGAAATAAGCACCAGGGCAGGTGTCTGAAAAGGACTATCCTACATTTGCAAGCTCGGGCCACAAAGATTCTTTTGCATAGAGGACTCACTCTGACTTTCTTGAAAGGGCTTTATCAGGGTTATCTTTGAAATGAACAATTTCTGACATAAGGCAGCAATCTTGTTTGAAAATATATGCTTTAAGGTTTACTGTACTTTCATGCAGATCTTCTAATCAAGGTTTGGAACATAATTGTTGAAAAGCAGTCACTAAACAGATTCAAAATTGTAGCTGCAGGGCCTTGTCAGACTACAGTCCCAAACGACTACAGCACATGAAGCAGCTCTCCAAAACTCAGAGAAGTTTTGATACGTCGATGTATACGTCACCTTAACACATACTTCCAAGGGGCATTAGCCTTTCTGAAGACAGACTGATACCGCACTTTGTATCAGACACCTTTGCAGCTCGTAATGACAGTAGGTAGAAGAGTCTAAAAGAGTGATTATAACACACCTTCTCAAGGTAAAGGTAATGATATAGCTTTTTCTAGTTTTACAGCTGTGTCTTTATAGTCAAAAATGAAGGTACAGTGTCTTGCTTTTGTAAGTTTGGCTAATTCTAAATACTCCAAATAGCTTCTAATACGTGTCATTATGGAGAAGCCACCACAAATTTCTGTGGGTTCACTTTTTCTTTTTAGAATGGAAGATAAGCCTTTGAATTTGGTAACATCTCTGATTTCCCACACTGAACCTAAAAGTATAAAATCTTTATTATATATTTATTTTTAAGGTTGTAAAAGGAGTTTCATTATTTTGTATGCCAACATACAACCAAAGAGACTTTAGGAAAAAAATTCTTAATGTACTGATAAATACAAGTTTGAAGAATATCCTTCCAACAACAGTAGAAGGAACCATATTTTACTGCATTCCCATGACACTGCCAAGCCAATAATCCTTCATCACATTGTATATTGAAAAAGCACTACAACTTTCAAAAAAGCAGAAAACATTTTACTATAGTTTTCCTTCAGAGTGCTATAAAATGTAACCGCATTCACATGACAGCGTGTGTGTGTATATGTGTGTCTCAAGCTTCTCTGAAGGGCAATACGGCATGTACCATGGAAACAGGGGTTGCCATGGAAAGAATGCTTTTTAGTGGACAGCAAAATAAATGAGGGCTTGATTCCCCTTCTCTTGTCTTAAAAAATTGAAAAGAAATCAGCATAACTATTGACATCAGCAGAGTTATTCCTGAAAAACATCCTTATGAATGACTCATCAGACCTGATGCATGCATAGCAAAGAATTGTTGGCATTAGGGCTGTAGTGATCTGTACAGCCTCATATTTTCAGAGCAGCTCTCCAGCTATCCCTCACACCACACGGCTCCGCAGCCAACCCCCCTCGGGCATGCTCATGACATGTGTCCTTCGAAACACAGCAGGAGCCAGAGCCACAAGCCGCAGGAGAGTGGATTTGCAAAGTCGTTGATTCTCACTTGCTCAATCCCCATGCAGAAAGTGCCAGAATCTTCTACCTGCCAGATCTTTTATTTGCTTAAGTATGAAATGTTTTCTGTTAAAATGCACGTGGTGTTACAAACGAATGAAAAGCATGAATCAAATTAACTTGAAGCATATTGGTTTCCAGACATGCTTAAAATGAAGTCCAAATTGATATGTTTCATCTACCTTATTCATTAAAATGGCATTCTTGATGTCCTTGTGTTACCGTAATCTCCAAAGCACTGGACAAACAAGTACATTTGTTTATCTTTATCACTCTTTCCTCACTAAAGAACAGGCTTTTATTAAAGAGATCAATCACCTGTGTACAGTTTAATAGCCTGAGCTGTGCGTGTAAGACAGAACTTGCTTCAATAGCTCACAACTCCCAAAGTATAGAGGGGCATGTAAAACCATTTGTTGCTTTAATAAAATGAAATTTTTCTCAGAGTTACCAAGTACCCTATTAGAATTAGCAATTTGAGACAGAAAAGCAGTGCTTAAAAGAAACCAATTCTAATAAAGGAAGCAGAATCAATCCTGTTTGCTTACCTTCGTGAGAGTCCTATGTTTCTAACCAGAGACACAAAAACACTTTACATGCTTAATGCACTGCCTTTCTCTTATTGAATCACACTTACTGTGGAAGCAGTCTTTTGAGGCTTTTAGCTGTGTTGAAGTGATTGGGGGATTGCTACTTCTAATGAATGGTCTACATATAATGGAGGCCAAAGTGTTAAAAACTTAATGTCAGAGACAAAACCTACAAAGGAAAGCTTTCTGGAAATGCTGATGAACAACCTGAAATACACTGTTTTACTAAAAGATGGTATTTCTTACTAGGCTACTGCTATAGCATAATGAAGTTGTATCAGCACAGTCCATGTTATGTACTAACACTGCTGGATGTTACCACAAATTGCAACAGCCACCCCTTTTATGATGAAAGACTGAGGGGGGGGGGGGGGGGGGGGAAATTACACCACACCAAAACCAAACCCAACATTAATTAAGATCACACCTTTGAAGGCCTTTGCCTTTTTCCATAGAGCTGGTAAACAGCCCAGCCTCAAAATTGTGCTTCTGAGTATGTTACAGTGAAGAACAGAAACTTTCTAATTAGATGAAAACCTGTAGTTCATGAATTGTCAAGATTTTGACAGTTCTTATTAATTTTTTAACTATTTAGCTTTATAACAAAATTATCTGTTTAATTTGGAGAAAAAGCCCCCTTTAATTGCCTACTTTGATTAAGTAGTGGTTTTAGCAAATAGGCACAGTATGCAAAGCAAGGGCTGGCAGCTGCAATGTAAAAGATGAAAGTTATCGAAATAACTTTTTAGAAGAAAATAACCCCGCTGTAAGTAGCAGCAACTAAAAAACCACTAAGGTGATCAGGAAGTGCTTCACAGATTTTGAAAGTAAAGCCAAAAAAGGAGAAGAGAACCAATCCTTCATCTCCTATCAGCTGTTCCTGTTGCCAGTGATTATGGCAATATTTCACAGAGAGCATATGGCAATGTTTATAGCCATCAGGCAGTATTTCACAGAAGCTGTGACACCATGTGTCCACCAACTAGCCTTTCTGATTGCAATTAATTAGAGACGAAGCAGGAGGCACTTTTTAAATAACATTAAGTCTCAAAGATTCCTCAAGTTCCATGGCCCATGTACAAGACTAAGTGACAGGAAAGTCTATTAAAATTGTAACAAGCCTAGTACAGTAAGTCTTACCTTGAAGAACAAAACCTAATAAAAAAAATAATACACTCTTTAAGGAGTGTAAGAAAAAGCAGAAGTATAATAAATCATTCAGGGTGGTACCTTGTAACCCTGCAACAATAAGGACATATTTGAGGACCTTCAATGGGCCATTTTACAAAACAGATTCAGCAGAAAAGCTGCCACAGAGAATGCTATAGCAGTTATTTTATAGTTGCCAGACCCAAGAGGATGTGTATCAACGTTACATGGAGGTCTATTAAGGAGCTGTCCTGGTTTTGGCTGAGATAGAGTTAATTTGCTTTCTGGTAGCAGCTATAGTGCTGTGGTTTAGATTTAGGATGAGAATAATGTTGATAACACACTGATGGTTTTAGTTGTTGCTAGGTAGTTCACAGAATGGTAGGGGTTGGAAGTTGTAGTGTCTACACCAAGTCAAGGACTTTTCAGCTTCCCACGCCCTGCCAGGCACAGAAGAAACTGGGAGAGCACAGCCAGGACAGCCGACCCAGCCTGGCCAAAGGGATATTCCCTGCCAGAGAACGTCATACTCCAGGTATAAAGGGGGAAGCTAGCCAGGAGGCAGAACACTTCTCAGAAACAGGCTGGGCGTGGGGGAGGTTTTCTTTTCTTCCACATGTGGTGAGCAATTGCATTTGTGCCTCGCTTGTTTTATATATATTATTATTATTCTCTACCTTTGTTACCATACTATTGTCTTTATCTCAACCCATGGCAGTGGGTTTTTTTCCCATTCTCCTCTCTATCCCCTTGGGGAAGGGTGAGCAACCAGCTGCATGGTGTTTACTTACCAGCTGGGTAACCATAACAGGAGGTTGTGACTGCTTATGAAGCATACTGTGGCAGTCGTTTCATGATTCCTATTTTTATAAAAGCAAGCAAGAGAGGAAAACTAAGGGTAATAAACTACCTGATAGGTTTTCATACAAAAGTGGAAAGCTGAACTTACTGAGCCAGCCCCTGTGGTTAAATCTGGTACTTTGAGGTTGCGCCGCTCGGGGATGAAGCAGTGGCAGGGGAATGGGTAGCACAGCCCTGCACCACGGCACCTTCAGCAGTGCTTCAGAAAGCACTCAGACTATAATGGAATGATTCCCATAAAAAGAAAGCTTTCCATCACAGAGGCATTTTCCCAAGGCAGTGCAATTCAACCCACTGGGAACGAGCCAGGAGAATCACACAAGCTCAAAAATCCTACGAAAACTGATGCAATAGGTGAGGGATCAGTCAAGACTGACACTAAAAAGTTCAACATCATGTTCCTGAATTTGGGATTGGATCATAGCATCCTCTCTCCCTTACTGCACATCTTTGCCCCACACAACCTGCTTCCCTGCTGATCCTGTCTCAGGTTGGGATATTATCTGCAAACATGAAATAAGAGAGCAAGACTGGGGGAAAAACGATCCTGCTACAGTCTTAGCAGGGCTCCTTTCTGCCAGTTCTCTGAGCTCTAGTCATATTAACTGAGCTGAACCTGCAGCTCTTCCCATAGCTGGGTTACAAACATATCTCCTTCTCTTCTCTCCAGACTCTTATTCTTACAAAACTTTTAGAAACTCAATACCTTTGAGATATCTCTCTACCTGTCAAATTTTGCTAAGCTGGCCAGCAACCTCAGAACTTTAAGACATGCTAACGGTGCAGCCATACAAGCCTCATTTCCTTAAGAAAGAAGGCTTTTTAACTCCTCTACCATTATATTGTTATTTTAGCATTTTCTTTTTTTTCCCAAACCTCTAACCTCTAATTTTTATTACAGAATTCTCATCTTGAGACACTGAGACACAGAAAATGCAAATGGTGTTGGTAATAATGGTAGCATTGATTTTTATTATTCTTAAGAGCAAAATTCCACATTACACCCATGGTGGATCTCAAAAAGAATCTAACAGCCACAATACACCTGTCTAATTGTGATACAATAACCTAGGATCTGTTCTCACAGATGTGACATGACAGAAAATATAAGCCATATTTAAAAGTATGTCAGATTGTTTTGATGGGTAAAAATATTTCCATCAATACTGGGCAGACTATTTTAAAACTCCAGATGCAGCCCTGACACCAATCAGCAGCTAAAAATGAGCCACCATTCCACCCACTGCTACACTTGCGTGATGACAATAGGGTAACTTTTTAAATAAATAAATAAATACCAAAATAAAATGACAGCTGGCAACTTTACCATCCTTGTCTACACTTTCCTAGGAGCAGAGTTAATATTTTGAGCTGTGCACGCAGAACGCTTTCAAAGTTTGTACTCCATCAAAAAAGTTCTAAACTGTGAGGCTGACAGCTGCCACCAACTTAGCAGCTATACTAAAGTTCCCAACATAACTTACAGTGGCTTCTCTAGAATTTAAGATGATCTTCAATGCTGAAAGTAAGTTGCAATATATTCCTTAATAAAGCACATTTCAATGAACAATAGACTTCAGAGAGAAACTCCTGTCCAATACGCTACCCACCAGCTGTGGTGCCATTGCTACAGCACCATCCTATTACTTGTTATTTTTAGGACAGTAGCACAATGGCCGCTGATAATAAAGAGCTGTAGCAGGGATCACCCTCCCCAATTAAATCCCTACTTTCTCCCCTTTCAAAAGGTTCCTGCAGGTGCTGTTTCTCACGTGGGCTCGGAGTTGGACAGAGAGGCACCCAACCCACACCCTAGGGGACAGTCAGAGCTGCCCACCCTTGCAGGCTCTCACTTCCTTGCCAAAATTCAAGGGCACTATAAGGAGTAGCTTACACCCAGGGGCTGGTTCGACCCAGCGATCTCAGGTGCTGCAGAAGATGCGGCCCACGGCCAGGGGAAGCATGGGCCATGACAGAGTCTGGGGAGCTTGAGGGCAGCAGGGTGGGGGGGCCTGGCCTTGGATGTGACCCACAGCATAGAGCAGTGGTCTTAAAAAGAAAAAAAATCCTAAAAAACATTAAGGATTTCAGTAGGAAGGAGACATACACACAGATACTCTACCTCTCACAACAGCTGCTCTGGAAAGATAAGCAGATGAAAATTAGAAAAGTAATTTGTACCCTCACTAGCTAAAGTAGTAAAACTACAATTTTTCCCCGAAACACCAGGATTTAACAATACAGTTTTCTCTTGGTGTTAAATAAATAAATAAAAAATTAAAATATCATTCTTGACTCAACTATATGCATAGTTATCCTTGTATCATGTCAGCAGAAACAGGCACAGCAACACAGCAATAAAAAAAAAATAGGCTATCTATGAAAGAGCCACAATTTGAGCAGAGCTCTTCTGAATCTCAGTACACTGTACTAGCTGGCTTCCTCATGCCAGAGACCCATCCTCAACTCCAGACACATGATTTTTTCACTCAAGGAATTTTTTTTCTATTTAAATCTACACTTCTCCCTGAAAAAATAAAAAAATCTGAGCACTAAGGTCTATACTGGCATGCAAAATGTTAACAACTCCCAGGAGATTATTGATTCCAGTCCATCGCCTATGGATATGCTGCCAGCCCACTGAGCAACCAGATAACTACATGAGAATGAAATGGAAAAACCAACGTGGTTCTGGTAATCATACCTCACACCTCTCTACGACACGGAAACCACCACAAGCAGCTCACAGAGCAGGTGATGATCGGTGCCAGTACACGTGGCCTGGCCATGCTGTGTCAGAGCCTGGGCTCTGTCACTAGTTCACATTGCATAAAAGAAAAATAACTAAGAGCTGTGAAGGGTCATTTTAACGAATGATTGACTTTTACCATAAAAATTAGAGCTCTGTAAAATACAGACACTCTACAAATCATTCACTGAACACTGCAGAATTTATTTGTACCAAGTACGAGTATCACAGCATCAAGACTTAATTTAATTTTCTTTTAGGCTAACATAGGAACTGTTTAAAACTGGGATGAAATAAAAAGTTTTCCTGATTCCACAGCAAAGCCATGAAAAACTGAACTTGATATACCCTTCCTACACATACCTTGAAAGAGACAGATTCCAAATGAACAAGTCTGAACTTCCAGTTCTTGTTTAACCAGCCAAGTTATGCTTAAATACTTCATGTAATTCTTGCACAGCTCTCTTACTAGTCGCAACTGGAAGAACACACTAGTCATTCTGAATCCACAGAGAACCATATCTTCAATGTAGTTCACTTAAAGACATACCTAAGCATAACATGCTAATATCTAGATTACCTTTAACAAGAATAAATGGATAATATGAAATACATCTTGACAAATATGTCCTTTTTATGCTTATGGAATTTGACAATATTCTAATACCCTTGCACAGGCTGTTTAGAAGTGAGTGCTATTATCAGCTGTCACAGGCTGCTCTGTCGCCTGTGCACGTATCACACAGAGAAGCAACTGAGGGCATTAGAAAGCTTAGCCAGAGTCATCCTAAACACGACACCTCTGAGATTCTTTTTGCCCAGAATACTGATATTACAAAAATAAATAAGTACATTAAAAAAATCTAAGCTACATTGAAAGTGGGTTTTTGTGTAAAAACAGTAACAGATATCACACTAGAAATACCATTTTGGAAGAATTTTGAAATATTCTTTCTCAATTCTTTCTTCATTCTTTGGATGCTTTTTAAATGATGCATTAGTCCTAGCAACCATCTAGTATGCTATTACTAAAGGCACTGTCTCCAGGTTGAGTTTCAGCAGGAGAATTTATGGTTACATTAAAGAAAACCAACCAAAAAAAAAAATCTAGAGAAGAAATATAAAGTATAGCAGTCTTAAGCATTTGAATATGAGGGAAATAGTAACACAGAATATTGCTAGTGCAAGAAGATTCTAACTGAATAACATGCAAATAAAAAGCAAAATAAGAATCAAAATGAAATTTCCTATATTTACTCATAAAGAGTTTTCACTTTCCTAAGGAAATAGTCATTTAGATGGCATTTCTAAGGATTTTTTTCTCCCTTTGTAATCGCTGCTTCAATTAAAACTATTTTAATGGATTCTTCTTGTTCTAATCCTAAAGACACTTTGGTCAGACTGACACAGAATTAAGGTCACTAATTACTGCAGAAATCCAGCATCAAGAAAAAAATTAAGCAAAAACCCACCCTCCAATAGACAAAGAATCACTAAGAGGAAGAAGTTTGCATTCTAAATTATTCAGCTTATCCAAGTTTAAAAGTTTATCTAATGATACAAACAATATTATTAAAGAGTTTAAACTTTGTTCAGGGTCAACTATATCTTCATTATTTATTTCAAAGTTATCTTTTTCCTTAACCAAAAGTTACATTAGATTACAGTTCAGGACTTTTAAAACAAACAAGCAAAGAAAAAAAGAAAAGAAAAAAAAAAAAGAACATCAACCTGAGCTCCCAACAAACACCTTTCTTCAAAGGAATATTTAGGACATTTTACAAAACAGAATTTACTTAAACTTTGGAAAGGGATAGATGGGACATTTAAAACATTTGCTAAAGTATCCTAAAATTAATAGCTTGTCAAGCATTTTGAGGGCAGATCTTTCACAATTATATCCAGGCTATGAAGGGCAGACCAAAATGTTGAAACTTCTGATTTTTACCGTTTCAACACCTGCAAGGTGATGCTTCTACTGGACCCAAAAACACAAGTAACTCTTTAAGGCACTTCTGAAAGAGCAGTGGAGTTGTGCCAGACTCCTAAGCTGTAAAACAAACATGAAAATATTGGAAGAGAAGGGTAAGGTCTGTTTTGATTTGAGGGTTTTCCACCATATAGTATTTGAGGGAAAAAGAGGATCCTCACACTTGTCTGGGCTTCAACCCTGAAAACCCACAACCCTAAAGCTACACTCTGAGGATCAGAAGCTGCATTCTGATAGTGGGTGCTTATCTTCCTCGGGAAGTGTTAAGCAAGTACAGCCCATTGGATAAGATCTGTCACCTTTGGAGAGATAAGAGGCAAATTGAGCATCTTTAAAAGAAACGTTAGAAGCATCCAACCCTGGGCAAAGCCATTTAGTTTGACAGGGGTATTGAGGTCATATTCTCTTTTCTTGCTCCTGTAAAATAAAACACACGCTTGTATCATGCCCATGATACTAACAGAAAAGAAGACTAAGTTCTTATTTGGGATGTTTTGGCTTTACCAAAGGACACACTGCACGGCAAATTAGCCTAAACTGATCTACTATTAGAACAGCACAGGATGACTTTTACATACTTGTGCTTCTTGTGGTGGTTTGTGTTTTTTTTTTAATCTGTTTCCCATAAGATCAGAATTCACAGGGCAACATTTGTGATGGGAAGAGGACTAACAATTAGCTAATTTATACTTTGCTCACATTTTCTTCAACTGAAAATTACTGATGTTAGAATGATATTTGCAAACTAATTTGTATTCACATTTTACACTTTGAAGACAATGATAATTCTCCAGGAACGCAGAATTCTGCCTATCATTTTGTTCTGATGAAACGCAACAATAAATGAGTAACTCTTGGCTTTTGATTATGCTCCAACATAGCTGTAAGTCTCAAAAAGGCAGGGAGGAGACATCAACCACACACCCACAGGGGATCCATGTTGGTAGTCTACAGCAGTGCAAAAACCTGAACCACCAAACCTCTAGGAGTGTCAAAGACCTTGAAAGCTCAGCCCAGATTACATTTCTCCATTACCATAGGATTTATCTGTTCTGGATATCAGATCTGTTTCATCACCACAGACTTGCCCAATATTCTCAAGGACCGATGCTTTAGCATTCAACTCATGCTCGCTGTCAGTGTCTAGTCCTGATGAAATTCCTCACATATTAAGAGTTTTACACCAAACTCAAATGACCACTGCATACAGGCTGCTTAAATTCACCCATATTTTAATCTTGAAATAGTCCTAAGTCAACAGCCAACATCTCGGGTTATGACATTATTACATGGCTGAAAGGAGCTTTTATCAGCTCCCACAGACCTGTTCCTCAACACTAAAGACACGACCAGCCACCCACCTTGATTTGGCCAAACAGTCACTGACATAGGCGATATCATGCCACACAGCTTGTGCAGATGCATGGCAAGTGTGGCAGCATGGACAATAACATACAACATTCAGAAATGCTCCCCACTGAGGTTCAGATGACAAACAGAGCAGCCACTGCATGGCTTGGCGAAAAATCTCCTCTGGACATACACGCAGCATAACCACCCATGCTGCTTACAGTATCATGCCCGTCTGAATTTTTAGGTCTGCTTGAGTTTTGACTTTTTTTTAAGTCACTGTCATGGTTCTCAATTTGAAAGTTTGAGGCTATAAACTGATATCCTAGCTGTTTCTTGCAAATCTAGACCAGTTTAGATCACTGAGGACTTATGAAGTGGATGTTTTCCTTGAAGTTGCAAAAACAACAAAGTGAAAGCTGCACAGCAGACAGACAGTGGCAGGAAGGCACGTTTTCCCCTTTCCACTGCATCATAGATTTGTCTCCATAATCCTTCCAAAGATTGCAGTAGCGTTGCTGCTTCCTTCAGCACAACATGCGTTTTCAAACTCCACTGATCTGAGTGCACACTGATTTTCAGAGTATACTTTGAGATGGTCCTTCCTACCTTCTCATCTGTCATTGATTTATTGCATCGAACAGCCTGTAACTACTATCTCTTCTAGTAAAAACTGAAGCACAGCAACGGTTAAGGATTTCATCATTTTCCCTGTCAAAGCATTGTTTGTTCTCTTTCCCATTAGGTAGCAGAATTGAATTTATTTATTTACTTGTAACCATTTTCTCATTTCCTGTGTACTCACAAACCTCTACCTTGTCCCCTTTTACACCTGTTACTAGCAGCACCTTTGTCTGTCATTCTTTAGTTGGCATCAGATATCCTCGCTCTTATTCTTTGTGGTCATTTTCACTCTTTCCATATTTCCAATATTCTAAACATTTTTTTCTCCTTCACACCTTTTCTTACTAGAGCAAGCTGTAGGAAACATTAAGAAATGACAGCCAGCTGCATCATTAGTAATCTGGCCTTCAGAAACAAAGAATCTGTTGCAGTTTTGAGAAACAAGCTCTCTCACTATCCTTAAGTTAGGGTCAGAACAAAGCCATCTCTAAAAAGAAGCCAGCCACAGTGGTCTGTAAGTGTCCCCTCCAAACATGGCAGTGACCCACTGCTGCCCTGGTCTCTGACCAGAGAAGAGCAGGAGCTCTTGCCTAGGCTGGTTCCCAAGGTGACCACCCCACAGAGCTCGCACCCTGGAGGGCAGGGAGGATGGCGCTGGAAGGTGTGGAATGGCAGCTGGGAAACACAGCGAGCTGGGCAGCAGCTTGGGACCTCTGAGCACATCTTCACAACAGTACAGCAGAAGAGCAACTCATCATACAGAAGCAAAGCACAAGTAGAGCACACATCGTCCTGGACCTGAAAGAGGGACTGTCCTCATGTCTTTAAAGTAAGCACAAAGCCAGCTCCCAGTGCTGCTCTGGCTATAAACTACAACTACAGGACTCTGCAGAAAGATCTCTCCTGCTCTCTTTTTGATTCCCTCTTCATCCCTCTTGCCCCATACTTGTCGCTGTCCCACCTATTCACCACAGAAGCTACTTCCAACCCACCCCACCAGCTGGCCTCAGGAAAGGGAGAGTTTCTCCATTTTCAGGGCTTCGTCCCAGACCAAAGGGACTCCATTTGGATGTGAATCAGAGCCTCAAAAAAATCACTGCCCCCAAAGGCACGTAGGGTGACCAAGTTAGATAGAAACACCACAAAAGTCCCTAGACACCAGCCAGCAGGAGCTGGCCCTCTGGCCAGACTCTGATTTTAACCTTCTCTAACCTCTTCAACCATTTTCTGCCTTGGCACTTGGGCAGTATGCAGAACTGAGCAAGTCAACACCGCTCTTCTGAGAAGAAATCCAACAGGTTCTCAAAGCAAGTAAGTAACAGCAAAGTTTTACAGGGCAGCCTCTTCTACAGTGAATAGTAAATATAATGGTGATGTAGCAAATCAGTCCAAATGCAGTTGAATTAAGGACAGAACACAATATGAGCATAGATACCCTAACAGCTGTTTATTTCTTCGTCTTTTAATTGAAAACAGGCTCTTCTTTTTGATTTCACAGTAATGTCAGATTGTCCTTTCTTTTCACCCAGTTTTCTTTTTGCATGTATTTGATAGTTTTGTTTTTAATAAAAGTGGAGGTGTTCTCTCCATTTCTACTGCAACAGCAGGGCTTGAACTTAAGGTCAAATGGAAGGAACAGTGTGTTCAGTTACCGTGGCAACCATACCAGGCTAATATCAGGTACTAAGATACCAAGAATGAAGAGATAAAATCACTACATTAGTTTAATAAACAAGTTCCATTGTAATCATTTTACTAGATGTATGGTTCTCTGAAAAAAATATCAAATTTCAGAATTTGCTCTGTCTGGCCCATCATTCATCATCTAACAAAAATGAAAAATTACTTCCTTTCTCAAGAGCTTCAGAAATGCAGATATATTGAGAACTCATCAAGACTGCTATACCTTTCGAAGCCATATTCTAGGCACACCAAATTTTACAGACCCTGGTTTGACATTTGATTTCAATTGTCATTTTATGTTTTCGTACTCTGCCTCAACATTTAAATAAATGTATAATTAAATAGTAAATATAAATCTTAATGTGTCAAAGCACAAAATCAAGAGCACACTTTTAAAATACTTTATACCAAGAGGATGAATCTGAATGAAGGCCCTTCTCAGCACACATCCAAAAGCTGGTGAAGACAGCTTTGGCACATCTCCCACCGCCCTTACCTGACACCCCGGTCCAAAGCCGGTTCCCGAGCCAGCAGGATTAAATACCCACAGAGGTTGTTGGAGCTGGCGCCAGCTACCCTTGCAGCTGGTGAAGGGGACAGAATCTGCCAGGCCTGGATGTGCAGTAATTAAGGTCATATGGTTTGAGGCAACCACCTTGAGCAGCCCCTGGAAGCCCAGGCAGATGCCAGCCAGCGAGAGCGTGTTACTCCATCTAACGCCCGAGTGAGTATATCCCACCCAGCTCTACCTTCCCACTGACCTTCTGGGCAGCCTGGAGGGAGACGGCCAGTGAAGGTGCCAGAGACACAGATCACAGCACTGTGATAAAGGAGCAACTCTGTATCAGAATTGCTAATAAGACACAGATTTCAAATGTCAGGTTTGGCTAGTGATGACAATAGCGGCTAGAGAAATAATTAACATTGATTTCCATATTACAGATATTTCTGCAAATGAAAATGAACGGGGCCAAATGGTTCTGAGAATTCAAAATAACTTCAGAAAGTCAGGAAATCCAACAGAGTCTGAGCAATTTGTTTGCAAAATAATTTGAGATTACTTTGCATAGTAATAGCATTCTGGAGCTATGTTGTTAACCATGCAGAACAGCCACATTGATTGAGAGCTGCAGTAGAGGAAAATAAAACTTTCTTCCCCAACAGAGGTGCGCGAGACACCTTTGTGTCTTCTTTAACCAGATTAAAAAAACCACCTCATCCCAGCTCACCCACAAGTCACCAGCACAACATCACTCAAAAGACAGAGGTAGTTCATCAGGCACCACCAAGAGAGACACTGCTTGATTTCGTTAACCAAACCAAAGCAGCAAACCAGTCAAAATTTCTGTAACGTGTTCGATTTCTTTGTGTGCCCCTCAAACATGTTTATAGCAAGTCACATCATCACTGCAAAAAATTAATCTTTTCAGCATATAATGACATATTTAGATAACATGCTAATAATTTGGTCTTATCTACCTTTTAATAAATATATACAGCTAATATTTACCTTACAAATAAAGTCAGACCCAGAAACGAATTGCTGAGTTACAGCAACATGCTCATAAGCTGCTATCACAGAGCTGCTGAAACCCTTCCAACTCGTGCGTTCATCTGCTCCTCAGAACATGCCGGTTTGTATCGATTTTAGGCAATTGTGTCAGACTAACACCAGTGAAGTAAATACTACACAGGAGTAGCCTATGGTCTTCCAATCACATATCTATACGTATCCTCAAGTACAGTGAGGATTATAGCTGTAACTGCTAGTTTCTGCCAAAAAATATTAAAAAAAAAAATCTCAGGGCAGAAGGACAAGCTGACCTGATCAGTGGGTTGTTTGAATAGGTTTTGCAGTGGGGGCACAGCTAATCCTCTGCTGACAGTCCAGCCCGGAGATTTTTATTTTTTTATCTGTGATTAATGGACTTGACATCCATGTTCCCACAGCTTCTGCTAAACATGCAGTTCAGACCTTATTGTTAAATACCACTGAGATCACAGAAAACTAAACTCTTATGACAGTGGAACGACTCTGCCAGAGGGCAGACTTTTCTGAGACAAGTATTGGATTACACCAGAAATATAACACAGAATAATAGGGCACTACAAAAAGGTTCACAATCTCGGGCCCCTGCATACCTTGCATCCTTGAAAGCAGACCGACCTTTCTCAGTGGAAAATAGACTGCGAGTTGAGAGATCTAACAAGATAACATGTTATCCAAAATTGTACTGGAAGATCACACACACACGTGATGTGTTTATCCTATTTAAGTCAGAGGCACATGCCATCAACTTGATCTTTCATTTCGTATTTATTCACTAATCAAAACCTTAAAGCAATTTGACTGAAACACTGGTGGAGATCTCTTTCCACCAGAACTTCCAGATTTGGATGTGAGCCAAGACACAAGATTTGGAAATAAATTTTAAATCCTTAGAGGTGTTTAAATCCTGAAGATGTTTGGATCCAATTAACATCAATAAAACCACACGTTCACAGCCAGAAAAGAGCAAAACCTCCAGACAGATAACCTTTTTTCCTAACTACTTTGAGGTACAAAAATTTAATTTTCTACTTTCTGTACTACCTATGCACAGAATATTCTGGCTACTCCATCTAATTGTTTTCTAGCCTCTCAGCTTCCATAAGAAGTGTTGATGAGTATTTCCCAATTTCTGCTTTTCTGTGCATTTTGCACAGGAGCCAATAGCCAAAAAGAAAAACAACCCATGTCAGTCTGAAATAGAAGAGCAATGTCAGTTCATAAGGGACGTTGTTTAAACAGTTAGCTCTGTCTGAACTATCCTTGTTTTAGACGAGGAAGTATTTTAAACCTTAATTACTGCAGTCTGCAAGACTGTGACAGATCTATCTTTTTCTTATGGGCATCTTGCCAAGATGAAGCATGAATCCTTCTTTTAAGACGACCATACTTAATTAGTGCTTTGCTAACTTTATGGTGCTTGTATGATTCAATAGACTACTTCTGGCTCTGGCAAGTACATCTGTCTGCTGCAGTTTGGGGGCTTCTAGGGTCAAAGCTATTTTGTATGCATTTTCACAGTTTGTCATTATGTCTATGTATCCCTATAGATTTTGATTTCTAAATGTAAAGTGTAGAGAACAGGAAACAAATTTCCAAGCTTGACCAAAAAAAACCCCAAACTTACTCTGAGTATTCCTTACTATATCAATATTCCCTGCTTGATTGCTGCTTCAGAGTGTTATTATAGAATTCAGATATGTATTTACAGCAACAGCTCCATATGGGAAGAGAAGTAATAGAAATGGAAGAACTGAACTCAATAAGGATAAAAACATAAACACGTCACCCATTTTGACACCAGCTCTAAGTCAGTATTTCATCTAGAGCTGCTGGCCAGTACTGCCCCGTTGCACATGGCTCCTGCTGAGAGAAAACCCAAGGCCTGTATTGCATTGCTGCAGCTGTTTTCCCATGAGCACAGACATTGCCCTGCTTTCTGAGCACAGCAGGCATCAGACAGAGCCCGTTTCTTTCTTTTGCTTCGCGTTCCAAGCCTCTTCCAAATGGATTTTCTACCACCAGCCCCTCCCTTGTTCTCTCGCTAAACACTCAAAGAGAGCTACTCTGCCTATTTCCAGACCTGGGGCCTTTCTCTCAGTTATCCAACACAGACACAGGTCTCCAAAGTAACTCCAAGTTCCCATGTTTCCATTCAGCCCAACGAAACCTGACATTGCACAGCAAAACAGCTGGGCAGCCTTTCGGGTGGCTGGTGCTTCGCCTGGGGATTCCCCGAAGCAGCAAAATTGTCTTTTGCACTCAAACATTAAGCAAAGTGGTTGTTACCTTCACTGTCACCCCCACCACCTTCTATGAGGTTTAACCCTAATGTTAACTATAGAAAATGTTTCAGCTCTGCAATCAGTTCAGGGTCTAAAATGACATCATCCCTATGAGAAATTCCAAAGGTAACTTTCAGATTCAAATAATACAGATGTAAATACATATATATGTGTAAATATTTGTGTATTATTTTCAGGATGCTTTCACATCTCCTGTATGAATTTATTTTCTTCCCACCCAAACATCAATTCCCACCATCCCTCTCTTTGCTCAAGGGCTCTCTGGCAGTTCTATGACATTGGTATCTCTCCAGGAATGCCCGCTGTTTCAGCGATACCTGCTATACGTGACCTTCTTTTTCATTCTGTTGTAACAGCCAGTTCACTGTAGTGAGGCTGATTGGCCTCAGCTCGTGGGGACAGTCACCCACAGTCCTGCCCTATTCACCTCCACAGTGCACCACTTATCACAAACCCTGAACTTAGCCCCTACAGCCAGATGTATTTCTCAGCCATCCCTTCCCCAGCAAACACTTACCCCTGAGCTACTGCTGCTCCACTTGTTTCAGAAGCACAAGTCCCAGTTCTTGCCCAGACACACACACACACACACACACACACACACACACACACACACACACACACACCCGGGTTTCTGCTCTTTCACTCATCATTTACACCTGCTTAGATAACTTGCTGCAAACCAAATCTGACTGCCACTTGTTTGAGTCCCTCAGCTGAATTTATAGCATGGCTTTCACTGCCAGTGAAACCTGAACCAACAAGCTCATCCTTCACTGCTGCTCTCTAGGCTCCTTAAATTCCCAGAGCCCTGATGTGGCAACGGGCACACACTCCTTGCTAGCAGTGTTTAGGCAACGGGAGAAACCAGCAGCAGTATTTGGTACCCACTGAAGCCTCTGCATGGGTACAAGGAATTGTAGCAATTCCAAGTGAAAAGGACAATACACGAGTCACTCTGGCCATACCTTGGCCTCAGGATGTGTTGCCCAACAAGGTGGGACCCACAGCCTGGTACGCTGGAGCCGAGTGATATTTTGTACCACAACAGTGCAAGCTGGTCAAGCTTCACAGGGAACAGAAGAGTACCAAAGTTTATCACAACCCTTAGATAAACAGAACCTTTGCACCTTATTCAAAAGGACAGAGGCAGAGAGGATGCTTGGCAGGGCTGGGTTTTCATGGTATTTCCTCCTTCCCGTTCTTGTCTAGATCCGAGGTTCCCAGGAGTTCCCCTGTTCCGGGCCGTAAGGTGCATTAGCTGTACCTGTGCTAACTTTGGTGGAGAACAGAATGCAGAACATTTGGCAACAGTTTTTACAGCCTCATCCATGTGCCAGGAGAGGGCAGAGGTAGCAGCCCTTCAAGGGGAGGAGCAGTCATAGCTGCTGCTAAACAGTGGTATAAACTATTTACTTCTATTTGCTATTTACTTCCAGCCTTCCTCCTCCACTCCCTGATCTAACTGCTCCTTTGCCTGCTTGCTCCCAGGGGTCAGCTTTCAGGAAGGAGGAGCAGCTGCCCAGCAGCGTACCCTCGATGCTCCTGGAAAGAAAGCTTTGCGGTACTCACCTACTTATCCTCATGAGCTCCTGGGGACAAGAGGACCCTGTGCTGCGTGAAGCTCACCTAAGAAGCCAAGCAGCACCAGAGCGCTGTGCCCATGACCGAATGGCAGCTATATTTTTTCACATTGGGTCAATGTCTCTTTTCCTTTTTATTTTTTTTCTCCTCTTCTACTTCTGCTTCTGCTCTGGCCTTTGATACCTTTGTGAAGTGAGCATGGCATCTTACATGTTTCTGTAAAAATAAAATTAAATTTATTTAAAATGAAAGAAAGTAACACAGATTTCAGCAGAGAGGGTACGTTGTTCATGACACCAGGGCAGGCAGCAGCACCCTGCCATCAGGGATCAAGTTCTGTCTACTGTCACACAAAACATTCAACATGTAACATCTCCACTGAAAGTTTGCTACATTGAGCAAGCATTTTTGCATTTTTTTAAACTTATTTTTGACAAAGAAAAAGAATCCAATAAGATAATGTGATTACAACTTTTACAGCAGGCCAGGTCTGTAACCTCTGTAGCCCCTGTCTTCTTGCTCAGGAGACTGTTGCAGTTACTGAAAAAGCACAGTCAGAATGCAAAGATGATGCTGTGTTAAAAACACGGGAGAAGGCACAGATCACCTGGAAAACACAGTCTTGCTGTAGCACTACCTATCACCTCTTGGACCACATATGGGCTGCAAAACACCCCCAGCACTGTGCCATGGCACTGCCCCTGCCCGCCGGAGCCCTGTGAGCCGCACAGAGGCCACACCACACTGGCCCAGCTACCACCCCGTGCCATCCCTCAGCAGCATCTCCTCCACCGCTCCAGCCTCTCTGCTGACTGTGCCTGACAGGGGAGATGACTGATTAAAGTGACAGACAGGGTTTCAATCGAGAGAGGAGCTTGTTTTAGCGCAGACCTGTCTACTTCAGTAAATCTCTGGTTTTATCAGCTCCGTGCAACTGGCTCATTTAGACCCGATCGGTGGCAGTCCATCTCCTCGCAGCCCCTTGTCAGTGACAGCCCTCAGGTGCCTAAGCATGCCAGGCTTGATATGAGTCAAACCCTGCTGCGAACAGAGATTAACCTGCAAAATCATGCAAGGCTCTTTCTAAGTGTATTCCTAGCCAGGCACAAGGAAACTACAGACTCCATCAGACTTGGTAAACTTTCTTTAGCTCCTCTGTGTCCCGCATCTCATTTGCATTCACTTTAGAGGCTGAATAAAAATAACTAACGACCTGGGAAGCCTGGCTACTGTGCAGGAACCACATGAGCAAAAAGATTTCTAAATAGTCTTTGTATAACTGAGTAGTTTGTCAGAAAACACTGGAATGGCTTTCAAAAAATCTGCATAGCCATGTAGAAGATGAAATATTAATAGCTTTAATATTAAAATATTTTATTAAATTAATATTAATTTAGCATTAAATTTTAAAGAGTTTCATATTTCCTAAGGAAAAAAATCACAGTGAAATTACCAATAGGGATTTAACGCATGAAACCAATTATACAAGATCATTAAGCAATGCCTCAAAAAGCAATCCAAAAAGTTTTCAGCAATAAAGATGAATTAAGTGAATTCTGTTTACAAACAGCACTGTTTGTGGAAGTTCTCACTCCAAAGGAGGTTTACTCTCAACTCACAAATGTTTCACGTATGTTACTAGAACCTTAACAAGTTAGTCTTCTTCAGTTCTTTAATATACACATATAGTGCCATCTTCAGCTCCCTCCCTTTCCCTTCATATACACTTTGTGTTATCAAAACTGTTCATTAAGTTCAGGGTAGTTTCCTTCCACAACAACAACAAAAAAAATCAACAAAGGAATAAACCCTCTATATTCTTTCTGTGATTATTGGATAAAGCAGAGAAGCTGACATAGTGACAGCTGAAGACAAAAGCTTTGATTGCACTCAATTATCTCCTGACAAAGCAACACAGAGAATGGTAGAGGGTTTTTTTCAGTGGGTCTAGTCAAATTTTTGCTACTACTTCAAAGCCAGAAAGTTAACTTCTTGAGGATCCAGTTTTCCTTTCCATAAGTACACCTGTATTTCTATCAATGCTATTTTTAAGAGGTCATTTTGATAACATCAAATTCAGTTAAAGCACAAACAGAAGATTTTTGTTCAGTTACCCCATCCCCTTCGTACATTCTTATAAGATGCTTCTCTCTCTTGTCCTTTCTCAGGCATTCATAGGGCCCACAGTCAGAACATCACAGTCAGCTCACTTCAGATGTGAGCTGCCAGTCTGTACAGCTACAATGCAGAACATCCTTCACTGTAGTACAGTATACCCAGACTTCAACTAATTTTTGCAATAACATTAAAATCTTGTTTGTATAACCAACAACACTGAACTAAAGCGATGCATGGGGTTTCATAATTAGATAAAGCCATTGTTTAGAGTCAGACAGTGCCCATTTACAGTTCAATAAACAACTTGTCACAGTCACTTGGTCAGAGCAGACCTGGATGTCAATGGAAGCAGTTAGCACAGAGGTAGAGAAATAAATTGGTCTCCTGAGTAAATAAATTGAGCAGCAATGTGAACATGCCTCATCAGTAAAGACTGTTATTTATAAAGGCTTTATAAATAGTGTTTTATATATGCTGACATTTAAGGAAATGCCTTAACTTCTCTTATGTTTAAAAAAAAAAAAGTTTAACAGTGGTCTTTGTTCCAGAAGTTTTATAAGTATTAGTGCAGACAATACAAAATAATGCCAGCACTTGCAGCAAAATGGTATTTTGAGTATTTTTCTCAATAAGTAAGTACAAATAATTATACCACATTACTGTGCATTTACATTTCCCATGTTGGTTTTACCATTTGGAAGTACCCAAGAGAATCAGGCAGAAGCATACTGAACGCTAACATGCTTCTAGCCAAGATGTAGTATAATTTCTCAGCTCTTCCAGCACTATCGGTACGCATCCATCAGTGAAATCTAGTGTATGTGCATGCACCACTATGGAAATAGAACACATTTTAATTTTTGAGTGTGATACTATTTCATCTTTAACTCTTCAATGTTTAAATTTTTTTAGAATTTTTCTTGTGCATAATTTCAAGAAAGCCATTAGTCTCGTGCAAGACCATATGCAATGTCAATGCTGCTTATTTTTTACTTGAGTGGGACTAGCTAAATGGCTAAGACTACAAATGATGCTGAACAGTTTGCAGAGTTAAAGCTGTTCAAAGGCAATTTCAGGCTTGATGAACATCTAGTGTCTTTTAAGAAAAACTGAAGTGGTAAAAAAAATAATCTAAATTTTAAGAAATTCGTATCCATGTGTGTGCATATATAAATATACGCATACCACACACCACCACCACCACCCCCCCCAAACTGCAGCTGCTCAAAATCATGAAAATCCAAGTACAAAGGTTCCTATTAATACTGCACTCATTTGCAAAAATCATTATTATTTTCGGCCTGTGTCTAGACTGATGAAAAATTGATTGATTGCATTTTCTAGAACACTTCCCAAACTAAAGGACATCAACAATGTTATTATTTCCATGGAAATAGTTTGCTTAGCTCTAAATTAAATTTCCATTTTAGCACATTAATCCATGTACATCTATAAAAAGAGGGGGTGGGCGGGTGGAGAACAATAACATAGTAAAATTATACATAATTCTGGAAAGAAATAAAGAAACACAGTCTGTCTTGCTATTTCCTTTATTGTTCATAATATGTCTCCCTTTGACACTTCTAAAAAGGAAGGGGAAAAATATCTATTAGGTTTTAAGTCCAAAGCAATTAATCATGTGAAAACTATTGAACTATTTTAAAAGTTACCTCTTCAACATGCATAACATGTTTGTTCCTAAAATATCATTATTTTCTTTCAATGCTATTTATAAATGACTTATTGAACCAAAACGCCTTTTACTTTCAACTCTGAGCGTGTATTCAAATGCTTCTGGAACTCAGTATGCGTTACTAACCCACCACCATATTTTTCTGTTCTTTCCAACAGAAATTTAAACCGTTCCCTTTTGTATGAACTGCAATACTTCTATTCACCAGCCCAGAGAAACACCAAGTTAGCTTGCTCCTGTTTCTTCATTCTCTATTTTTCCCAAAATCTCAAATTACTGGACTTTATTCTAATTCAGCCCATTCTGCAGTCAAATATCAAGTTAATTTTACTTGAGAACAGATAGTTCTATTTTTCTTTCCAAAGTGAATCTCAGAAACCAGCTCGAGTCCAACTAATTACAACCAGGTTTATTAGAACAGAATAGACATGGGTAATTTCAATAGAAATCTCTGCAGGAAGGGAAGAACTGCACATTACTGTGGAATACAAGCGACAAGATCATTACAAGCTCCCTGTGCCTCCCTTAGCACCTCAGTACTGTTCTCCCTCAATTTCTGTGTCCTTTTTAAATTCAAAGACAAATGTCATAGTTTCAGTTCCTCTCTCACTTTCTGTCCCTACTATGTTGGAAAATTAATTCTTTACTGTATCCAAAGGTTGGCTTTAATGACCCTGGTACATACTGCCCAAGACAACTTTGATACTTTGATTGGCTCATCTATATTTCTTCACAGCCCTTGAACCGACACGATCATTTCAGGGCAACTTGACTTTACCTGCTCAGAGGCATAATTCTATTAAATTGTTGCTCCTTTTTTTATAAGGATAATTTATTAGGCACCTACATGGAAAATTTCTTAGATCATTTTGCTAGCTGCCATCCCACTTTGTGGTATTGGAAGACAAGTAGAAATTCTCTGCTTTGAAATTACGTAAAGTTCGAAAAATCAGGGTAGAATTACAAGTCACTTCCAGACATAGCTATTTCTCCCCCTCTTTTTTTTTTTTTCGTGCTCAAGTACACACAGAGACATACACAACTCAGCAGCATCGTGCCGTCTGTACCCAATACAATGGAAACCCCCTCCAAGAGGGAGCCAGGCTACAGTTCAGGTAAGAGAAGAAGAAATAGCACAAGTCAATAGTCGGAGGAACCTGTGAGCACACAGCCTCTCCTGAAAATCCCATCTTCTATTTACTTGCGTAATCAAGACTTTGACACCCAGTCATAGGTAGAGTTTTAGTATGATTGTTTCAGTGAGTTAATAGAAAAAGAATAACGATGATGTTGCCACAATAAAATCATAATTTAATTCTCTAAAACTTAGAGACATCCTCAGCCTAAAATCACCAAATACCATAGCCAAATAAAGATACAGCGAACAATTCGACCTAAAAGATTTCAAGTAAAGGTCAATAACTTTGTTGTTCTTTCTCCAAACTGGACAATAATGCCGTGCAGCTGTTTAATTTATTGTCCAATTTTTAATCCCTTTATGGTGGAGGATCTGCCATGGAGTGACCTCATTCCCAGTTTTAAGTTCTTACCTCTTGGAGATAAGTAATCTCATATCACCAAGAAACCCACCACCTTCTTCATGAATACCACCCCTGTTGTCTTCCTTCAATCATTCCACCTTCTCTGGCTTGGGAAATACAAAAGTCAGACTTCTGTCTTTAGTATCCCCTGAAAGACCTACCTTTCTCACAGCTGAAAACCACTTTTAACTGAAAGAATAGTATTAGAATTACTGTAGCATGAAAATAATATGCAAACTCTAACCACAGGCAGTGTCAGAATGCATGAGGATGAAAGTCCTAAATCATATGGCGCTGACCACGTTAATCCTGGAATCTCCTCCCACAACTGAAAGCAAACTTCACATTCCCTTAACATAGCTTTACTTTAACATAGCAAATAAAGGAAAACTCTTTCTTCTTGATTCGGGCTGTTTCTCCTTCAGGTAAATGAACACTGAAATGGAGAGAAATTGTCAGTGTCATACACTGCCTAAGTGAAGTCACTGTGCCTCTTATCACAGCACAGAACCAAGAAATACATCAATAAATAAAGATACATTATTCTAGACTGTCATTTTGGTTATTAGGCTAATGTATTCCAGAAGCAAGGGAGGAAGAATAGAGCGCTTTTTCAGTAAGTACGTGGTTCTGCAGGTATTAACAGAAATACTGTAGCAGAGCTCCAATTTGCAGGAGCCTGCAGCAAGGTTGCATTCACAATAAGGTCAGTAAAAAATGGCAAACACATTAGCAAGTAAGCTACTCCCATAAGTGTATCACACTTTTTCCATCAATATTTTGTGGGAATTTAAACCACAATGATTTTATTATTTTATAAATCTAGGTTAGCATGTGTATAATGACACGTCAGTTCATGCACAGTGTCAATATAAAATGCCAGTTTTGAGTTCAGCCAGGCATGTTATTAAAATGAAAAGCTCTGACTGACATTCCCAAGGAACATTAGTTCTTCCACAAGTAACAGACCTCAGCATAACCCGTAAATAGAGTGAAGTCTGTCCACTGCAGTGTCCAGCAGTCCTCCTACACAGGGTATGAAGTAGTCATTTCCCTGTAGACCAAGGATTTAGTCCACTACCGTTCTGTCCTTCTCAACACAGGCGTGCACAACACCAGGGAGGTTCTGACTGTCACCAGCGGAAAGGTCCAGCAACACTTTTGGCTGTGAAACACATAGCAGCCGATCATAGCTGTAGAGTAGCAGCTTTACCGAGCTGGCCTAAGTAGCATAAAGCTTTAGCAACATGTGCAAGAGTAACCCGTAAGTGAACTGATTATTTCATCGCTATTTTTCATCTGATTTGTAAGCTAGTGGTTGAATCTTGGTCTTACTGAATTCAACCAGACTCGTGTCACTGACTTCACTGGACTGAATATTTCCCACTGCAGAGCTCTTTCTTGAAACTGTATTCAATAGAAATGGTTTTAGCTGTAGAAAAGATGCATTGTAACATCCAGTAGTCAGTACACAATACAACAAACCATACTTCACTCAATTTCCTCTAAGTCAAAAGAAGGATAGATACTTCTTTGAATGGCTGGATCGTTTAATGCGGTGAGGCAGCATTCCCTTCCACACTGCACAAACCCTGCCTGGCTAAAGGAATTGAACACAGCCCATTCATTACCTGCTGCAGCCATAGCAGTTGCAAAGTTGAGAACGAGAGGTCAAAGCCAGTGACCTGGGTTAAAGGGCTGTCAAGGCATCGCTGGGCACCACCAAGTTCCTAAGGACTAACTTGGAGCCAGTTCAAGGCTTTTCAGCAGGAAAGGGAAAATCTGGGTTTGCTGGGGCCACAGAACAGGCTGAGAGTGGCAGGAATGAGCAACAGAGGATTATAAGAGGTCAGTGGGTAGGCAGGTCTGAGAGCAGCTCGGAGGAGTGTAGGAAATCTGGGAGGCTACGAGTGGGGAGGGAATGACAGGTAACAGGTTTTCAGGAGGAGCGGTTGGATGGGAGCTAAAAGAGGCCAGTGTGGTTCCAAAGAACACAATGAAGGCTCTTGTTCCAGCCCCCCCTCTCAAGCAATAAATTAAAATATCAAATTTATCTTTACGAGATATTTTTAGCCAGATCTTGTCTAAAGCTATCACCAGACCTCTCCAGTTCCTCCTCTGGGCATTTATAAATGTATGAAGGCAAGATTTTCTTGCATGATCAAGAAGATACTGGTCTTCCATACACATTCCTTTCCCAAAGGTAAAGAGGCTTGAAATCCAGCCATCACCCGCATATTTCTTGCGGAGCTGAAGAGTGGAGTCTCCTTCTCTGGAGACATTCAAAACCCGACTGGACACGTTCCTGAGTGATGTGCTCTAGGTGGCCCTGCCTTGGCAGGGAGGGTTGGACTAGATGATCTTTCGAGGTCCCTTCCAACCCTTGTGATTCTGTGACATGAGTACTTGAACCAATCCATCAAGAACTGTCAAAGCACGGCAGCGGTTAGTAATGTTACCGTGTACTTTAAGCAACTCATATTGTGAACAGCAGAGTGCTCCATCGATTTCAGCTTCCAGGTAAAGTCTGGAGCAATGCTAAGTAGAAGAAGGTGCAAAACACATGTCTGAAGTCTACAGGAAATGTGCTTCTCTTACCAGCTGTGACAAGGAGAAAAAAATAATCCCATCATTTAACAATCAGAGTTGGAATGTGCCGGGTTTGTGGTGCATCTCTGGTTCTGTATCCAGTACAACTGGCAACAGAACTGGGAGATGGCATGCACCAAAGCACAGATGTCCTTATTTAAAGGGGAAGGTAACCAGGTGCCCATCCATCACAGTGTTTTCTACCGTTGACCAACAGTGCTTCCCCTTTCCACAGGGTAAGACAGGTATTTTTCAGCCAACTCCCATTTCGTGGCAATCACATTGGTCATGCCTGCGTTCATTGAATCTATTCCACTGAAAGCACAGCTGTCCATTTTGGGGGACAGGGATTTTCTTACTCATAACTGGGCTGTTCCCACCGTGCATATGACTTTAGAAATCAGATTTCTGTTGAGAAGTTCCTACAGAGGCTACCTCCCCACATCACCTTCAGTTTATCCTGCCCTGGGACCTGCATCCCACCTCTCACCTGTGCTGCGTGCACATGCTGATCCAGCTCTGCAGCAGCAACGACAGGGCTGCCCCAGAGCTACGCTGCGGATCACTTTTAGCAATGACCATCTAGTCCAAAAAAGGTAACAGCACTACAATAAAGAGTTCTGGTTTACATGAGGAAGTTGGTTTTCAATGCTCTTCTCACACCCAGGTCTCGGGTTTTCTTCTTTTGTCTCCAGTCGTTAGACTTCTAGGAATTTCTAAAGCTTTATGTCCTGCCACAGGACAGAGCAGCACAAACTCCTTTAGCTCCTTTACAGTCCAACCTGAGACACTGCAAGGGCAGGGGGTAGTTACAAGCTTATAATTAGATATTAAAAACAATTTTGCTAGCAAGTGATTAAACATGTGCTTTGTTCTGAGATGCAAAGATTATTTTGGTTTTGTTTTTAACAAAGAGGACTATCTTTGCCAGAAAACAAATAATTATTCATTTAAAATCTAAGACGTAGATGTAAAAACTTTAAGTCACTCTTACTGCCATTGGAAATTACTGATCAGTAGTGTTGATTACCACCGCAGTTTTTCAAAAAGCTTTAAGATTAAGAGACATTCACTGCTCCTCTTCTGTCAGGTCCCTCAAAAGGAAACCATGAGAGAGACACACAATGAAAAACAGCAGGTAATACCATATGAGACTCCTTATTAAAAACATAAAATGCCTTTCACTCTTGCTTTTATTAAGTCTACTTTTCAAGCCAAATGAAAGTTAGGTGAGCCGATTATAATACAAGTCACGTCTAACAATTTCATTATCCGCGTCCTGCAGCACGATAGCCCACAGAATACCTTTTGAAAGCTCCGGAGTGATGGCAGCAGGTTGAATATAATGAACAGTGTTACAAATGGGGACACAAGACGACAGGTCTGGTGAAGAAGGAGTCTCCTGGAAACTGTACGGCTGTAATTACTGAGTGCTGGTGCTGTCTCAGTTGGCTTCGAACAAAGGTAACCGCCTTCAGCAAGTATATTTCCTCAGCCAGCTAAAATGAAACCAGTCAGACACACAAATATTTATGATACACAATACATAACCAAAGTCATTGTCTACTTTTATTACTTTATTTTTGTTGTAGCTTTGAAGTCTCCCAGATCAACAGCACAAGAGAATTAAACAGTAAAGCACTGAATTATTTTAAATTAAACTTCCAAAACTAGAAACCTTGAAGTAATATTTTCAGGAAAATAAAACGCTCTTATTTTGGGCTCTTTGCTTGCATGACAACTGTTTCTCAATAATTCATTTGGTTGATCAAGTAGCCATCAAGAACAAGTCAGTGAGAGAGGAGACCCCTGCCTCCTTGCCCAGGAGCTCTCCTCAACAAACACTGAACAGGAACACTTTTGGTGATGAAGTGAGTGTTGGGTGCTGTAGGAGACAGCAAGACTGAGAAGAAAGCTCAGGCTAATTCACATTTTCTCTGCCTGTGACCTCTCAAGTCTCAGAAATGGGCCCACTTGGATTTGTATTAGCCGTACAGCAAAAAAATCGTAGGAAACAGCAGACAAATATGTCGTAATTAGACAAAAAGACAGCAAGGTGAGAAAGAATGTTATCAATGTTGAAGCTGTTCCCCTTTCAGTATCTGCATGCCCTAACTCCTGCTTGCTTTTCTCTCTTCTTGCTGCAGGAGTCAGGAATTCTGAAGATGCATTTCCTAATGTTAGTGATAGCCATTAGGTTGTGTAAAAGAAGATGACGACTGGAGCTAGTATATCATTATTGCTCATCTTGACACCGTACGCCTTCATGGTTAATTACTTAAGGAAAAAAAAAAAAACAAAACCCACAAATCAAAAATAGAACAGGTTCACAGAGGTGCAACAAAAAGTAATACAAGTTTAGAAAAACCTCTTTATAATGAGCAATTAAAAAGGAGGGAAACGTTAACTAGTGAAGAGATGAATAAAAGATGACACAATACGACATAAAATATAATGAATGGGATGAGAGAGGTCAGCCAGGTGCACCTGTCTTTTCAATCTTTTTGAAGATTTTTTTTTATTACACAGTGCTCCCAATGATATGAGAAGGCAACACGTTTTAAAGTGGACAAAGTGACACACAAAATGAGCCTGCGGAAGTTACTGCAATAGCATTTGGGTTGTATCTGGAAAATCCAGAATTTCATTTTATTTGCAGATTACCAGTTGCGGTTTACCTCTCACTGTGGAGAAGCAGAGTGTCACCCACAGCACAGATCTCAATCAGCTCTCAGGCAGCTATGGCTCTGTTGCTGTCACATTACGAACACCTCAGGAGATGGTACACAAAAATAGCTTTTGGGGGGGGGGTTGACCCTGGCTGAAGTCCAGGTGCCCACCAGAGTTGTTCTATCACTCCCCTTCCTTAACTGGACAGGGGAGAGAAGGTGTAACGAACAGCTCATAGGATGAGAGAAGGATGGGCAGAGATCATTCACCAAATACTGTCCCAGACAAAACAGACCAGGCTTAGAGAGGAATTCATCTGATTTATTACCAAGCAGAACACAGATCAGGGCAGTGAGAAATAAAACCAAATCTTAAAACACCTTTCCCGCACCTCTTCTTCTTCCCCAGCTTAACTTCACTCCTGCTCTCTCCCCCCTGTCCCCCAGTGGCACAGGGGGACGGGGATGAGGGTTATGGTCAGCTGATCACATGTTGTTTTGGCCACTCCTTCCTCCTCAGCAGGAAGACTCCTCACACTCTTCCCCTGGTCCAGCCTGGGGTCCCTCGCACAGGACACAGTCCTCCATGAACTGCTCCAACATGAGTCCGTCCCACGGGCTGCAGTTCTTCACAAACTGCTCCAGCATGGGGGTCTCCCACGGGGTGCAGACCTTCAGGAGCAGACTGCTCCAGCAGGACCCACCCCCCACAGGGTCACAAGTCCTGCCAGCAAACCTACTGTGGTGTGGGCTCCTCTCTCCACAGGGCAACAGGTCCTGCCAGGAGCCTGCTCCAGCATGGGCTTCCCATGGGGTCACAGCGTCCTTCGGGTGTCTCCACCTGCTCCAGCATAGGGATCTCCACAGGCTGCAAGTGGAATCTCTACACACCATCATCTTTCCTCCATGGGCTGCAGGGGGACAGCCTGCCTCACCATGGTCTTCACCATGGGCCACAGGAGAGTGTCCTCTTTGGTGCCTGGAGGATCTCCTCTCTGGCGTTACATCTTCTCTCTCCTCTCTCTTCTTCACGGACCTTGCTGTCTGCAAAGTTTCTTACATCTTCTCTCTCCTCTCTCTGGCTGCAAAAAGCTCCTGCAGTTGGTTTTTTTTTCTCTCTCCATTCCTAACTCTGTTACCCCAGAGGCACTACCACTGTTGCTGATCAACTTAGCCTTAGCCAGTGGCAAGTCTGTCTTGGAGTCGGCTGGCACTGGCTGTATCAGACACAGGGGAAGATTCTAGCAGAAGCCACCCCTATGGCCCCACCACCACCAAAACCTTGCTCCGCAAACCCAAAACAGCCCTGCAGAAATGAAACGGCAAAAAATGAAAAAGAAGTTCTCTTACATGCACACACTGCGAAAGAGAAGTCATTTTATCACTATCATCACAACAGGAAAGCTAGAAGCGGTGCACCAAACTAAGGACTTACAAGAAGGTAAAATCAGAACAGGACTTGCACTCTCGATCACATTTCAACAAACCTACAAGTCCCCCAATTCTCATTTAAGATTTGTGAATGAGAAATTCATTTTATAAAGGTGTTTTCTATCCTTTATTGCTCTGCTCTCCCTGAAGAGCTCTAACCAAAGCTGTAAGGCAAGCATGCCTTTGTCAGATCAAGCAGCAAACCTGGAGACAGTCTAGGACAATTTGGGAAGTCAAAGTGAGAGAACTGTGGAGTCCTATCCAAAAATAGTGGCTGCTGTAGACTCCTCCTTCGGATGCTCCAAATGAGAAGTGGCTACTGGATATCCCAGGCACGTATGAGATAAGGAAACAGGAGCCAGTCTCAAGAGCTAAGTGTTTCAAATGGAAAGCAGGACCAGAACTGGCCAGATACTGATGATGTCACATGTCAGAAGCCAAAGACATAAGTGAGGGTCAAGTTCATAGGAACAAGAGCGTCACCTACTCACGGAACAAGCCATTACTCTAAGCAGAAACTACACCAGACGAGTTGGTTGATGACCCTGTGCATGCAGCTGCTGAATTGTAAGCAGTCATTGTATGCAGCCCGGCACACACAAGAGTCTCCCATGCAGCCAATATAGCCTTTCCCAAGAAGCACCCACACTTTCACCCTGCCACCCAACCAAACCACTGCAGGACAGAAAAAATAAAACCTTAAAATAAGGCAAAGAAAACAGTGACTGTTAGTAAAACTTGAAACAAATACATAAGAGCAGAGAAGAGCGAGTCTAACCGCCGGTACATGTTCCCTGCTCCTTCCCCAGAGGCTCACATCTCGCCGTTTCTGTAACTACTGCGCCCTGAAGGCCTCCACACGGCAACCACAATTCTGCCTGTTTTAACAGATGCCTGCCCTCCATCACACCTATTACCACATTACATCCTCCCACTGCTACTTTAAGCACTTTCTATTCATAGTATTGAGAACGGGCCATTTCACAAGGAGGGCAAGAGTAAGGCAGCCGTGTTCAGTCTGGAGGACACAAATTAACTCCAAACTAAGTTCGTGCTAGTAGTACTGCTGGCGCTACATTTTCCACTGCGGTGTTTGGCACTGCCGGTGGCCTGACACGCTGAAAACCATGGCTGACAGACCTGGAATTCCAGTTTCCTTTCCCTCCTATACAAGCTGTCAGCATCCTGCAGGTCACAACAGGTAAATACACCAGAAATTTCCACCCATTAATGTTTTAGGGTTTTGCAAGCTCCCAAACGCTCCATCTTAGCTAGCTGGCACAGCACAGTAGAAACTCATGAGACACGCCTCAGTATTTTGCTTGGAAAGCACGTGCTCCAAGTCGCACAGCACACTGGAGTGGAAACCTGCAGAGCTGCTACCCAGCCCAGGCGCCCTGTCAGCAAAGGCCACCTTGCTGCGAGCTGCGTGGCTTGGCCAGGCACGATTTACCCAAAACCTCAGAGTGTGAGGAAGGTAGAACGGGTAAGGACTGCCTGGGTCACCAAGTCTGCCCTCCTGCCACCAGGCAGCCATACCATCCACGCCTTTCTCTAAAACTTATCAACCTCTCAAACTGCATCTTGAAAGTAATTGAGGAGAGGTTGAGGAGGTCAATGAAGACAAGGTAGGATACTGCTGTTAGACAGAAATTATTGCATCTACAATTGAGAATGTTTTTAATCTATGCTACTAATAGGACATCTGAATTTGCTTTTGGGAGAAAAAAAAAAACCCAAAATTTTCTGCAGAGGCTGTTCAGCCTTCAGATAAGCTGTAAGGTGTAAGACAGCTTCATTCCAAACAGAGAAACATCAGTCAATTTCAACCACCGACTCCTGGATAAAATATTCAAATAAGTGAAGCGACAAAGAGGATTGAAAATCTTTTGCATTCTGATAAGTGTGTGTCACGCATGGTTACCGAGGGCATTATTAACACACAGGGTGATGAAGATTTGAGAGTTTGCTATATATACGATACGTGAGTTTGTAAATTTTTTCATAAGTCATTGAAGGCATTTGCTATGGATTTTTGCTGAGTATAATATTTTATATGACTGCCTTATGTGGAGGGTGAAGGGTTTCTGTTAAATTGGTTGCTAATTGTACCTCATCAAATACAACAAAACCATCTATCAGTGAAATGACGTCTGCTACCATGAGATTTTCATTACAGAAATCATTTTGCGTCAGCCTTATGGAAATTTTGACTGAAAGCAAGAATTCAGGTTACTGGTTTGGGGCTTCTGGACTTGTCCTACATGTAGGAAGGCACTGGAAGAACTATACAAATAAGGAAATCTCAGTCTGCAAATGGTTTTTAGTGAAGTTGAAAGCCTTCACAGTTGCGTTCATCACAAAAAAAGCAGAGTTCAGAGGCACTGCCTGAACATGTTAAACAATTCCTGCCCTGTACTACTAGTGGTAAATATCCACTGGCTGACATTTAAGAGCCCTGGATAACCAAGAGAGATGGTTCTTAAAATAATGCCTTCAAATTCTCTCAGATAAAAGTTTATATCTCCGTATTTCTGATCAAAAACTTAGGATGCAATTGGGAATACAAAGCACAGTAGATTTGTCCTACAAAAATTTATACAAGGAAAGCAATTGCAATCATATTTTGAGCAGAGATTTTGAAAGTGGAAAAACAAAGAGCAAAATATAGACAATAATCACTAATGTCAGCCTGTTCAGACAGTATTATCTTTTATCTGCAGAGTGCCTGTAATGCTCGTAGTAATGACTTGGTAGGCAAGGCAACGAGCAACATCCCTCCCAACTTCGTGCCTAGTTAAAGAGTATCCCTTCCTATGTGCTGCATCACTTGCATTGTTCATACTTCCGTTGATGTCAAGTGTGTTACGCTGCCAAGTGTGCTAAAGAATTCAGCATCTGTTGTGTATCTTTTCCCTATTTAGGG
Organism: Psophia crepitans; assembly: GCA_013399095.1. Lineage (NCBI taxonomy): Eukaryota > Metazoa > Chordata > Aves > Gruiformes > Psophiidae > Psophia > Psophia crepitans. Next base: position 335,815 of record VWZZ01000178.1, read on the forward strand.
TAAACAGTATGTATTTATCAAGAACCCCATCTCTGTTGATAAACTACACTATTTCTCTCTCCCTTCCCCATTTGCAATTCTCTTTCATAAAATTTCTGCCTGGACTAAATCTCTGCCTGCACACACACCATATGGCACAACGATATAGATGAGATGAGGCTGAGCTAATTGGTCATATTAGACCCCACGAAACAGATTTTAAGTTCACTTATGACCATTTTTGCACCTAGGTAGAACACAGAGGTGTTGCCCGCGCTGTAGAGCAGCAGACTTTTGCAGGTGCAAGACATTTGTACACAGAAAAGAGGAATTCTTCCTTTGTGAGTTCCCCCATTCAACCTGCAGAGGAAAAAGAATGGCAGACTTTACTTATGTGTTTGCTTTATGAAAATGTACCTGTACCACCGGAGCAGGCACACCTAAGAACAGACACAGCCATATCCGGAGCTGAAAAGGTACATGAAGACCTTCCCCAAGCAAAGCAAAGTAAACCTTGAGGGGCCAGCAATCGCATTGCAGTAACTTTACTTGCAGAAATAGTAGAACCAGACTGAGAGAGACTGCAAACAAGCGCCTTTCTCTGCTTTTCCTGCTGTTTTTGAACAACTTGAGTATCTTGGGATGCACACAAGCCCCACAAGCATCGCTCATATAGTTTTACTGTCTGTTAAGGCTATCTCCCTGCCCAAATTTAGTTGAGCACTGCCTGTAATGAAATCCAAGGAAAAAGAAATCTGTCACTTTAATATAGCTTCCAAATCACAGCAGTGCTAACAAGGTATTTGAGAACAGAATATTTTCTATCTGTTCAAAGCAAAGAGAAAATATGAAGTACTTTTCTAGACAAAGAAAAAAAATCATAACAAGAACCCTAATGATACAGTAATAAATAAGAGAAATACAACGCTGCTCTTGAGCATGGATGTAAATCAGATGCTGGTGTGCTCCCTGCTGCTTATGTGTGGTGTTGCTCATCACAACCATAATTTATACTTGGAAAAAAGTTTCCCTTTAAAAAAAAAAAAATCAGCATATAACCGATTTCAGTGCAAACTCAGAAATTTGAATTATACTAATCACAAAATATTTACCACTGAGGTCACTGGGAATTCTCAGAGAACATGACTAAATCCACTATATGGGAAAATACCGATTTCATGATTTGTTAACTTCTGGTGATTCATACACTAGGCACATGAGTTTTTGATCTCTGTTTACAGAATCAAACATTAGTTGTACAGGAAGACATCCACAATTTTTTTAATAAAACTTCACATGACCTGTCACTATTTCTTTTTGTACGGTTTTAATTCTCAAAATGTGAAGATTTCCAGGTGGGACTGTTTTCACTTCCCCAAGTATTTCTAGAGTCCTTTGTACCAAACCTTGCAAAGTAGTTCATCCCTTTTCGCCTTCCCCCCTCGCCTCGTCACTAGAATAGGAACCACAAGAGATATGGGTTGCAACTGCAAAGCAGAAGCCAGCTCCACGCCAGCAGGTCACCTGCCCTAGGTGAGTACAAGCTGCTCATGGCTCCACAGGAAGGGCCAGGGGACTCCTCGGACCCAGCCCCAGCGCCACAGGTCTACCCACAGACAGTCCACCCTGGACAGACTGGGACATCTGTCCCTTTTAAAAGGCAAATGAGCTTTTCACTATGACTTTCCCTGCATGAAGTGGATCATTCAGAAGCAGAGAGCATCCATGCACGTGCCAGGGAAACATGGTCTGCTGTAGGCTCAGTTTTTGTTCTTAGCAAGCAGGTTTAAGGCTCTCCCAGCCAGAAAACCAGAACAAGGAACATAAGATCACTGACAATCCTGCTGCAAGAGGAGGGGGGAAAGTCACAACGAAAGAATTAAACATAGTTTGCCATGTCAAGTCATTAGAGAGAGAGAGATTTGGGGGTAAAGTGCTGCGTGGACAGGTAAGCTTGGGACTGCAGAGCAAGACAGTGTCTCCTTACTGGGTGTGGGGAGAGAGGCTGTACACGTGCCCTGGGTGAACACAGAGCATCCCAAAGACGCACCTGACTCCAACAGCCATTTTTCTGCCTAATAGGAGTAACCTGGAGGACCCCAAATACTGCCTAACAGCTTGGATCAAAGGGGGGAAAGAAATATTTGCTGTACTCCAGCAGAATTGGAGTTTGCACTACAACAAAGATAAAAGAATATTTGTTTTTCCTCATTATATGAAGATTTTTCAACAAAATAATTAACTGTAGCATAACAGAAAGCTTCACTGGATAATAATTTTTGAAACGTATTGAAATCTGACTATTCCACGGCAAATGAAGTTGAAAGGCCATGTAGGAATACAAAGAAAAAAAGATGAGGCTTTTTTTAGAACTTTATTTTTTTAATATTTTCTACCCTCTTAAAAGCATAACCATCAAAGCAAATAAAAGTTTAATAAGTAAAAAAACATTTTAAATGAAAAACCATGATTAACTTATTAAGACCCATTAAGTGTATAATTACAAGGATTCTATTACATTAAGATACCAATTTCTTTAAAGCCAGAAATAATACCTGCTGAAACTTTAATTATTTAAATGAGAAGAGAAAGAGGCATGTTATCTTCTCTGACAAAGATTAAAATCAATTTAATTGCTTCTCTGCTGCATTGACATGATTCTTGCTGTGAGTCAAGCAACCAAAAAGGGAAATTAATACTGCAGCTGTTAATCAAGTGATATTTGTGTGCTCCATCTTATTATAGCAGAAGAAAGAATAACTGCTACTTTGGAGAGTTTGTCCACACTGTATTTCACAGAATTTTTTTGCTTCAAAGAGCACCTTTACTTAATTTGAGTTGCAGACATCTCCAGGTGACGTGCAGCCTGAGAAAATTGTATATTACATTGCTTGATCCCCTCGTAAAAATTGTTCTGCCAAGAGTAAGGTTTGTTTCAAATTAAATTCACCCTTGGGTATCTGACTCGCTAGTATGAAATTACGAAGTCACACCAAAAAGGGATAAAAATATAGCTGGAGGAGGGGGTTGCCTATGAATCATAATATATTTTCAAGGAAGAAAGGTCAAAAAAATCAACAATTTCTGTAAAATTAGAACATGCATTTGAAAACATGTAGCAGCTGAGCATGCAGCACAACCCATGGTTTCTCTCTGCCGATTTAAAAATGTTTATCCTTGCGGTGCCTTTGTTAAGCCTCTGCACCAAGTGAATATTCAGCAACATCTAGAGTCGACAAATTAATGTATCTGATTGTAAGAAAAATGGTATTGTGAAATATTTATGAGTTCTGAAATACAAACCCGTGTGGTGCCTCATCATCTCTTATCAGCCCTTGTTAACTTTACAGATGATGAGAAGCACCAGAATAACTGAGGTTGTCAAAACCAATAGATCTCAGAGGCTCAGCACCAGCACAGTTCAGTTCCATCTACAGTCCATTTCTGAGGAGTTTTAACTCCTTCAGTCCTCTTCACTGAGCAGGAACCAATTCCATTACCTGGTTGTTATTTACCGTTCGCAGCATCAGGTGGCCCAGGCACTGCCCTAGGGACTTCAGGGTGTGCAGGTGGCACGTTTGGCCAAGAGCTTGTGTTAATAAAGGGATAGAAAAATACCAAGTAGCTTGATTTAAACAAGACCTAAAGTAGTTCCTGAATCTTATTGGAAACTCTAGGATCCAGAAAGAACAAAATAAATGTAAAATTCTTGGAGAAGGGACTTTCTTGGGACAATACATGTGTATTTGCTAGAGTCATTTGTAACACTATTTGTGCACTTACTGCACTAGCAAGAGTTAAGTGACTAGGTACAGAGTCAAATGAGTGGTTTCAAAATGCAAAACTGGTTTGAGTTGGGTTTATTTTAAAGAATCAGTGAACAGAGTCAAATCTCTTCCTTCTATGTTGTTTCAGCAATTTCATTTTTATCTAGTGCTTTGAACTGGGTACGTGGTCACTTGCAGGGTCCCTCCTGCAGCTGACCGAGCTGCTATCCAGACCACCAGCGCACCGTCAGTTTGGCTAAAAGCATCTGTGACAGATCCCAAAGGCTGGCTTTTAAGGACGGAAAGCTCCAGTGGGTTTGGTACCAGACCGCAGTAACCAGCCTGGGTTTGTGTTGCGACAGACTGCCGGAGCTCAGACGCTCTGTAAATTGGCAGCCAGGGAGCCCGATTTAGAAAGTATTTCAGCTCCATTTTAAGATCTTGTATATAAGCTTTTGAAAGCAGACCTAGTCCTGAGCCTACCTTTTGGTTCACTGGGGACAAAGACAAGCCACTGCCTGTAAGACAGCCCAGTTTACTGCGTCACTTCTACTTCACCTCCCCTTCCAGCTAGTGCCAGGGCTCCCCCTCATCACTCCAGGATAACCTTGGGAAAACACCCCAGTGAAAGCTGCAGCCAGAGAATTTCACCAGGTAAATAAAATACATTTGCTTCACCCATGTGTGTCCTCCCACCCCCAGGATGGGGCCCAGGCAGGACCCACTCTGGAGAGAGACTGGGAACATTTTGGACACAAGAGCAGGGAGGAAGGAAGACATCAGACAAGCCACTAGGACTGCATGCAAACACAGCAGCATTTTACAGCATGTTTACTTACTTCCTCATAAATGTATAGATCCAGTACACAGAAAAATGAATTAGCAATTCTCCTGGAGATGGAGAAGTCCCACAGCTCCCCAGAGCAGCTGTGGGGAGCAGTGGACCAGCAGAGCGAGGTGTGCAAGGCACCTGCATGCTGGGCAAGGCACCAACAGCTGCGGGAGACGCTGCAAGGCAGATGACACGGCTGGCACGCTCTGCAGCAAAGTTGGGCCCTGAAGAAGAGGTCAATAAATTCGAGTTGCTATTCAGCAGGAAAATAAAGCTGAGGAATCCCACAGCATTCTCTGATCAGAATCACAGAAGATTTCCCCAGCCTGTTTTGTAACCCAACAAGCAGAGCACCGCCTATGTCAGACCAGCCTTGGAGGGGGAGGTTAGTGCCACCGAGACGGACAGAACGTGAGCAAGAGTTACAGTAACTGTACAGAGGAAAATAAATCTGGCATGGAGATGAGACAGGAATGACAGCAAACTTTCACTGTGCCAGGCACCCACAGGCAGCTGCCGCACGCATGCGTGCACGCACCCGCGGGCTCGGAAGGAAGCCTCAGCCGAACGCAGCACTACCAGGGGCTCCAGACAGGCCACAGCATCAGAGTAAAACTTTTCGCTTGACTGACATGGCAAACAAATATATCCAATAACAGACATGTCCTCTGGGGTGTGCAGGAGGACAAAACCAAAGAGGGTTAGCGAGGGAGATTTATAGAATGAGTCCAATTTTATTTTCCACAAAGTGTGACACAGCAAGCTTCACTTGCTTTGATACCTGTCAAAGGGTCTTTGTCACCAAGAGACAGTCTGTCCATTTTCTAGGGGAAAGTGGGATCGACTTTAGCAGTTGCTTCTCACAAGAGCCCTAAATGTAATCCTACATATCTCCAGGAATAAACAGAAGTGATCCATCTTGTTCGACAAGGATAATGTTATATTTCCTCTCTACTTCCCTTCACATCTTGTCCATCCCACCCCTAGGTGTAGGACAGCACAGGAGTAAGAGAGTTCTAGGCACATGCTGTGAAAGCCATATGTGTTTGGCAGCAATTTTTCTCCTGTCTGTGCGGTTACACCTGTCAGTCACACTACCATTACCATTCATATTGATCAGTATGCAGAGGCCAGCTACCTTGCTAGGCTCAGAAACTGCCTAGGAATACAAGAAAAAAATAAGAAAAAAAATAAGAAAAACAGACAAGATCCACAAAATATTTTTTTTTACTTCAGTAATGTCTTTTGTCCTGAAATATTAAAGCAAAGTGCCCAGAATTGTTGGGTGCGTGCGATTCGGCACTTCCCGGTCAGTCTGGTGCTCACGTTTGGATGGGCTGCGTTGCCAGAAGCTGCGTACCACCTCCCTGAGGCACAGGGCTCAGCCCTGCAGAAGTAGAGGAGGGAGGCAAAAGTGGAGGATCCTTACGGGGCAGAAAGCTAGCAGTAGGGGGAGGACAGGATAAAAACCTCCTGGCTCTAGGGTACCCATTTGAATTTGTTGCTGGAGAATAGCATCCAAGCATCTTCTGCGCACCTTCGGCAGCTTGCACAAAGCGGGCTTGAAACCATGATCCAGTTCCCTGCACTGCCCTCCCAAAAGGCCATCCACACAGATCCCAGAGCGCCGTGCGTTTGGAGTACCTGAGCTTCCCTGCGCTGGCCGTAGCGCCAGCTCACAGCCAAGAGGCGCAACAGACGCGGGACTGGACAATGCTGTGGCCCAAATAACATCTCCCATAAGTCTTAGTTCCTTGAAAATGCTGAACATAATGCTTCACGCTGCTTAGGTCCTAGGCAGACCCAAATGTCTGTAAAGGGGCTAGAGAAACAGATAAGAAAATATTTCTGGAGTTCCAAGGGATGGCAATACTCCTCTTTCATGGGAACATGCCAAGCAAAATCAGTTTTTGTTCTTGATTTCAAACAAAAGGAAGTACAAACGTGATTCAGGCCATTCTGCTGGACATAAAAATGTTGTCACATGTATTTTGATACATTATGGCAGGAACTCTTCCAACAAGTGGCAGATGAACATGGCTTGCTGTTATTAACTATAAGCTTTAAACCCTTCTACTCCTCTTAATGACACTGATTCCCATTGGATTTTTTTTTCCTTTCCTCTCTTTGTAGAGATGGAGAGGCACTCTCTAACCTTTGTAACACTTGCAATGCTCCATAGCCAAGATCCCACTCCTGCTAGAGGTTGTGGCGTTTGGGGTAGGGGCAGGAAGGTGTTTCAAAGAGAAGTAAAACCCAATTCGATTTTTCCTGCGAGCATAATTTCGCTGGAGAAAAATGGGTCAGAACCCAGGGTCAATGATATCTATTTTTCTTGAGCCAGGAAGATTTGGTGAAGGTTTCTTCCCGTTCTGCCCTACCATGTAGTAGTTCTGACACGGAAAGCATTATTAGAGAGCTCGTCAGTCTGCTGGCACAGAGCTGGCCTGATCTGCAATGGCAAGTGAGAGAGAGACCTCCTGCTTACCACGCGGTGTGCTGAGAGCGGAGTCACCTTTCTCTGTAATTCCACACAGAACACCAAGGATCCGTGCAAGACAGTCACCTTTTCCGGACGCTACCAGCCAGAACAAAAGTAGAGATAAGGCATGTTTTATAACCAATGTTTTAGGCTCAACAGTCTCTTTCTCAGCCAGCAGCATTTCATAAAGTTAAAAGCAGTGTGTTCAAAACAGGTTTCTAGTCCCGTACAGCTTGCCAGGAAGCTAAAGGACATTAGAAGCTTATCAGGTTTCTAGCATCTGAAGTATTCTTCAGTCATGCATTCTCCCTTCTTTCCTCATGGCTTCTCTCAACATCGATAATTTGCAACTAGGCTAGCAAAGACAGGAAGGAAGGAGGGAGCAAAAGGTGTCCCCACGTCTCTCAGCATCAGTAATTTTTGTATTCTGACAGTATGGGAACATAACTAACAGCTTAGCATACATCACTCTTGATGAACAGTCATCATCAGGGACACAGGGAAAATACAGAGGGAAAGATATGAAGATGAGTGGTGCAACTTAGAGATTCGGGAGCTGGGAAGCCCCCCCACTTCAGATGCCTAACAGGATTCTGCACTAGTGGTTCTACACGGATGCTTGCAATGATTAATTCATGCTTTACTGCTATATCACTCACATCTGCAGCAAGTTAACCTCTCTGCCTCAATTTTAACTTCTGCAAATTGCAGACTATAGTTACTTACCAATGACAGGCTAGGGATAAGTTAATATTTTAAAGGGTTCTAAGGCTTGAAAATGCACAGAATTGCCACCAACTACTGGGAAAAAATGTTTTGTATATTGCCCATGGATGTGTAATTCAATACTGCATGAAAAGAATGCATAGTCGTATACAAGACAAGTTGAGGAAAAAAGAAAAATAAGAAACAGAAGCCTTTATAGATAGCAGTTATGAAAAAAAGTAAAACAGCAGGCTCAGAGCCCTACAAATGCTGTGGATTTATGAAATCATATTATTCTAACTCCTGACAACCCCTAGGTATGGCTACACAAACAGGTTCCACCTAGAAGGTTAAGTGTGGATTTACAGCACGTTTACTAGCCTACAGTATCTACCCACACATATGATTTAACTGTCAAGCAAACACAAGGCAACTTATATCACATCCATTGTCCAGTTCACATACATTCAACTACATCAAATCTCAGAACGCTACCATTAAAAACACATGTATCCGAGGCGGTAACAACAGCAGGCCCTGTATGACACCAGCAAACAAAACCTGAAGTGAAATTCAATACGACATAGTGTAAGCTAATGCAAGGTGATGTGAAAATGGCCTTACTGCAGGCCTATGCATTGAACAGGCTTTTAAATCCTATTTTGCCTGATTATATTGCACTATTTGGGCACATTTCTAGATAGCTGTAAAGGATCATTATGCCTAGTACTGCTAATTCCCCACACGCAGCAGATGGTTTCACTGTAGTGAAAACGTGTGTTTCAATGTCAGACCCTATGTAGCAAAGGTAATGAAGGAAACAGCAGCATCCTGTTTCAAGGGTACAGAGCTCAGAGGGTAAAAAGAAAAAACAAACCACCACACACAACACACATGCCATACTCTCAGAGAATATGGCACTGATTTACTGGAACATTTGCAACAAGTAGGTGAGCAGAAGTGAGATGCTGATGCTTTCCTTACCTTTGTCACATAGAAGAGCAGCTGCACAGAGCACAGCTAAAACATGGGGACCCAAACAACTGAAAGTTATTTTATGGGCCTGGGGTATCAGAGAAGTGGAACTGCCAGCTCCAGTCCTAAAGGAAAGCTCAGCAAGCATGGGAAGCAGCAACACCACCCTCGTAATCTAGCAAAGGAAACAAGTACCTTTCTGAACACCTCAGGCAGCCCAACTACATCAAGTCCTGGCTCCACTGGACCCCACTGCGGAAACACATTGTCTTGGAGGAGACAAAGCAAGCTTATCACTAAGAAATTTCTCCACAGGGAAAGAATTTGTCAGCTTTTTATATCAGAAAAAGAGGGTAAATATACGGTCCGATTTGCCTTGTGTGCACCTCTGTCACAAACTCCATGCAAGCACAAACATTATTTTTACTTGATGCAAATTTACATTTTGGCTCATTTTACATCCTCGTGAGTCTGTCCCACCCTCCCCTGAATGCAACCCTTCCTTGGGGCCTGCCAGCATCAGCAGAGGCAGCTGCCTTTTACTGATCGTGAGCTGGGGAGCAAGGAAGACCTTTGAGTACTCCTTGATGCTATAAACCTCCAGGCAGAGAAATGAGCTTGCAAACTTCTCAGCAGCTCCTACAAATTTCTGCTTTTTGAGAGCAACGTAAGGACGGCCAGGCCCAGCATCTTCTGTTTGATATCCAAATTTCAAACGGAATTAAATGAGCAGGAGGTTTTCAGGGGAGGAGGGGCTTTTCCCTCAGGTATCTTCAAAGAGGCTGGCACCCCTGACTGCTGGCACAGAGGAAGTCTTCTCGTACACAATTGTCCCTGTACCGTCCTGGCAGGGAGCAGGTCTGTACGGTGACTGGGTCTGGTTTCCAAAGCGCAGCTGAGCTGGAGGAGCCAGGACCTCTGCGTAGTCAGAGGCAGGTTGCAAGTGCTCGGCGCTGCCCACGAGCGCTGCATGCAGCACTCAGTGCTAGCTATACCACAAAACCAGCAACACTTCAAACAGGGTTTTCACTACTTGCAGAAGCTTAACAAATTTTTGCTGTGATTAGACCCACGTGGGATTTGTTTGAGACTCAAGATTTCTGCCCTCCCGACTGGGGTGTAACGGAGCCCAAGTGATGGGATTCACCAGGACTGACTCACTGCTCCGCCAAGCAGGGCGCATCCCCAGTCAGCGCCTTCAGCTTCCCACAGCGTGGGGTAGCAGTCTCTTTCTTCAGAAACCATGCCAAAGGCATGTCAAAGCTTTTCTGGAAAAAAGGTTTTCACAGAAAATGCCACGCTCCCCAAGAAAGTTTTTGTCTCAACAAATTGCCACTTCCTGACATTTCTTTTGTAGAAAAATTTCTGACCAGTTCTGTGAATATAACATTAAGCCTGCTGTACAAAAATAAACATTTACAGAAAGCTAGATAATACAAATTTGGAAAAGTGTTAATTACAGCTAAACACAGAAAACATATGTCTGTTACTAATGTATATTAAAAATATAGTTAAATATAGCAGTTCATTTTCCATCACCATAGCTACCTAACAGCTTGTGCAAAATGAGATGCGAGAGGGCAACGTCTTGAGACAGCACATTAGTATTTACTCTGGTCACTTTACTGGTGTCCTATGGACATCATATATACTGAAGATAAACCACCACTGCTTTTTCTGGACCTTTAACATGTAAAATGCAAGTATCAACTCTGCCTCCTTTATGAAGGACAGCAAATCCTGAATCAAGAGTACTTCACCTTAGAGCTGCCATGGCTCCACAGCAAGCAAACATGAAAAGTCTTTGGGAGCAGCTTATGGCAGGACTTGATTTTACATACAGCATCTATCATCTTAGGAGAGTTGCTTAGTGTACACACAGTCTGCTGCTGGTAGTTCACCATAAGCTGTGGAAACTTCTCCTCCAGAGTTCAGATATAATACAAATAGAGTGGTTAGTATGAGCTTTAAAGTGAAGAACATGACACGTCTTTCATAGAAATGGGCCAAACAGTGTTTTCCTGTAAGTGTCATTCATTGCTGGGCAATAGTCAAACTCCTTGTGCAAATGGGGAAAAAGATGATGAATTGTCTACGCTCTAATCTGGAGTTTGTTCCCAAAAGCACACCGGCCCATTAGCTTTGCCACAGCCAGAAGGGAGGTCTGTCCAGAACCAGCCACCACAAGCCCATGCAAGCACATGGCTGGCTACTTCATTACTGACTCCCAGACCAGGCTGAATGCAGTCCAGGCAAAGACGTATTTTTACACTGGTGAACAAACGTATTGGATTCACTCATGAGAGCATGGCTGCCAGCAGGAACCAAGCCCAGGACTTGGAGTTACAGCAGCACAAGTCGCTAACACCAAAACAAAACCCCATGAACAATAACAAAACACCCACCAAGAAACCCACACACCCACAAACAACAACAAAAAAAAACCACACACGCAAAAAAAAAAAACCACCACACCACACAAACCACCAAATAGAAAACCACACATGACCCACAGATATGCCTGATCTATTTTTCAGCAAAACAAAAATGACTACACCAGAGAACTCAAGTGAACAACAGCAGAATAAAGACCCTAAAGCCACCGACATTCTGGTCACATTTGCACTAACCTGAGCATCTCTGGTATCCTCCAAGGAAGTGTTTGCCCTTTCCCCATCAAATGCTCAGTTAAAGTTTAGAAGCAATCAATAAGCCTTCCAGAGCAGATACCATTTTCTGCATGTGTCAAGAGTTTCCTAAATCATTTGTATACTACACTAGGGTTTTCTCCTCTCCCTGTCCAGAGGCTGAGCCCTCTTTACACTAAAAGGTATTAAGAAAACCTGAAAGTGTTCAGAACATGTGGTGGGCTGTTTCTATCATAATAACGACTTTTATGCATTTAGGTTTCACCAAGCTGGTTATATATCTAGAGAAGATACACATACAAGAAATTCAGATACAATAAAGTGAATTTGAAATTCCTAACTAGTGGGTACTGAATTTCTTTGATAATACTACAGACAAAAGTTGAAAATAGCAGTCGAAAAGATATTTCTTCCTGTACAAAAAATTAAAACTTAATATTGCAGAAGAAAACCTCATTGAAGTTTTATCACATTTTGCCCTTGCTGAATAGTCTGGGCTTCAGCAGCTGCTACATGAAAAGTAACTGTCACTACAGTGAATAAATAAGTAAGTAGTGCTATAATGCAGCTGCCCCCAATAATAGTATTAGTATAAAGGCTTTAGTGGTAACCACAGACCAAACCAGAAATGCATTCTGACTTTATAAAAAGATGTGCTTTCATGTCATTGAACACCTCGGTCCACAAGTTACAAAGCATACGTACCAGAGCTTATCACTGATTTCTTTCCTCCTCCTTCAGAGAGGATGGAGAAGAGCGGGTACCCTGCCCACTGCTGATTCCGGCTCCCTCTCCATAAGATATTTGTAACAAAAAACATAAAATGCTCAGGTCCTCTCTACCTCTGGCACACTTCTCCAGTACTAAAGAGTTCCTCTTGTCCCTCCCCACAGCCAGCGCGGCCACAAACCCTCTTTCCCCCTTCACGTGTTGTAACACAACCCCCACCCACCACAAGAGAACATGGGTGCTGGAGCAACGCCTGTGCAGAAGGGGCAAGGTTAAGATCAGCTCCCTCACCTACGCTGCAGGTTTCATCGCAATACTGACTCCAGGGGGAAAAAGATCCAGTTCATTTTACTAGGAACCTTCAAGAGCAACAGACCTACACAGATGGAGAACAGGGTAACAAACACGTTTGGCAGTGTGAAAAAACACCAGTTGCTGACAAATCATTCTCACTACAGTTTTAAGTTGAATAGCTTGTACTTAAATATTTTTTTTAATTCTCCTGTAGAATGTCAGGTAAATATAATCTTACCTAAATATAATCACAGCTCTTCACGCCAAGGAATTTCCTCTTTAGACAAGCTCTTTTCATAGAAATGAAAGATGATTTTTTGATAAGGTCACTCTCAGTGAGCTTGCCCAGATAGAAATTAAAACATTAAGAGGGATCTGCTCTGCATTCTAGAGGAAAAAAAACATTTAAAAGACAAAAAATAAAAACCAGGCAAATAAGAGCCAGATGGGAAGTCTTGCTACCTACCCATTCAGCACTTCTGAAAACAAATCGATTTAGTCACCTGCAAGCTTGGCCATAAGCTCCCTGCAGGAATTATAGCTCATGCACACACGAGCCCCAGAGTTTTGTTCAAAATTTAATCGTATGGTGGAAAAACATCACCGCTTTTATTGTATATGCTGGCTCAAGTTTGAGGTAGCATCATGTTTTTGAAAAAAGGTGAAAGAACCAGGTAGTACTGAAAAGGTAACAGAAATCACTTCAAATGTTCCATTCTGCAGTAATTCAAGATATGCACACAAAGAGCAGGAAGGAAACTCAGGCAGTTACACCAGAAGTGTGCAGTGTACGGGAGTTTACGTGTTAAAGACAGAAGGAAGACTCTAGTATGAAATAGTAAATTCAAATGAACCCATTAGGATTTCCTCTTTTCCCCACTGCAAGGAAGTTGACAAAAAAAGTCTACAATAAAAAAATACCTGTGTTTTCTGGAAGAAACTGTTTTATTTTATCTGGTTCGTTCATTTTTTTGACATGGCTGGTTTCTGCCCTCCCTGTCATGTTATAATTTCAGTTCTACGCAGGAGCGTGGTGAGCATATCTTTTAAAGTACTTTATTTGCTCGTAACCTTGCACTACGTTTCCTCCTTCAGTGTTTCCTCCGAGATACAAAGACGATAAACCCGAAAAGACAGTCCTCTACTTCAAAAGTTTTAGAACACATGGAACCACTTCATTTGTCTCAAAAAGCATCTTTTTCCTCTGCAACTGTATTTCAATTTCACCTATCCCTAGTGAGTCTTGTTCTTAATTTAAAGAAAAAATGTTAACAATTAAGTGTAGAATAAGCTGCTGAGTATGTCCATTTGTGATTACTTGATCTGAGCTCCAGCTAGATAAGTCAGTAAATGGTTTGTACACCACAGCTGTTAAATAACAAGGTGGTCAAAAGTACCCGAGACTTGAGGAGCCAGTTCTCTCAGAGGATGGTCCATCACCACGCAGTCATGCTCAGGTAGCTCTTCAAAAAGATAAACGCAAAACAGGTATCTTTCCCAAAAAAGCCTGCCCACAGGTGAGGTCGGGAAACAGAAGGGAAGGAAATAAAGGCAGGGTATCACTGCTGAATGGCATTTTCCTCCTCAGCTGACCGATAAGAGGGAACGTTTTGCTGCGCATCACTACAGGACCTTGCAGTGCTACAGGAGGCATTAGCACTGGCAGGGCTTTCCCATCACATGCACTTGTTCCCTGCCCATGAGTAATTATGTTGTGCTGTATCTCCGAAACATTTGCTGAAATGATTGCAGAGGCCGTGTGATTACATCCAAATAAAACCGAATCCTTGGTGTATTATTTAGAGTTTTAAGGAGAAAAATTGGTAATCCTAGGCACTCATTGCTATTCAGAAACCCACAAATCAGATTCTGAACTGGTATGGGGCCACACACAGCCTGTCTCTGAGACATTTCACTAAGAGACACCAGTGTACACCAGAAAAGCAGCCCAAAGTACTGTAAATGAATACAATAGTTAACCAAGTAGCGATGTGCATCCCTGGTAGCACATAGGTTTGAGTGGCAACCAAAGTCTCTCACCAGAAGTTACAAGACAGAAAGCAGCACTGATTTTCCTGCTATATCTTTGTTTGCTATGCAAGTTAGAATGATGTCCTCCTCCACTTTTAATATGTATTATAGTTATTTTGCACATCCACCAGTCATGAAAATCTGTGCAAATTAGTGCCTTTACATCAACTTCTGACCAATTTATAAGTGACATTACAAGTACATTGTTTACACTCTATAAAACCTATCTAAGCCAGGACCATACAGAAATGTCACCTTGCTTTAATCTCTTGTATATATGAATTACGGTACCGCCGCAAATTGCGGTCACCTTTTACACACAGGTTTGGATTGACGGGTACCTGTGAAGTGGAGAGAAACTCCACTGAGTGAGACCCACCAGGAAAACAGACTCTGTGGGCTGACTGGGAGGGTATACAGGCAACAGAGCACAAACCCATGTATATTGCATGCTTGGAGTAGAAATATATAATTAATTTTAATTCAGCAGCTACCGCCTACCCGTGGCACTGAATGTGGCCAGAGGAAGAATCAGTGCAGCACACAGCAGGTGCTTCTCCAGCCCAAGTACTGAGCCCTGGTCCAGCTCTCAGCACACGCTCTTGTTAACCCCAGGAGGTTTTGGAAGTACAGAAAGGCTTCCAACTCAAAGTTATCTGCTGGATTTAAAGTCTCCTTTTTTTAAGAGATGAAGATGCTGGGTTTTCACCTCAATGAAAAGGTTCTGAAAACTCTTCTGATTAAAAGAAGTTTTCCCAAGGAAAAGAAAAAAAAACAAAAAAGCACAGAAGAGAGAAAGTACATGAGAGGGATAAACAAACAGCAATTTTTCCACTTAGGCACACTCTGAAAATGACTGAATTCAAACTGTTTTAAAGTGAACAAAAAAAGGTCCAGCTCAAGCCATTTCAGACTCACCAGTTAGTCAGACAACACCATAAGAAATAAAATTCACAATGTAAGTTACAAGTTTTCCCTCTACACCTAGGTGATGCAATTTGAATGGTTTACCTTATTGCACAAGACACTTGCAATAGTGGGCACCCATACCACAGACAGATCTTGGGCTGTGACTCTGATCCACAGCTATAGCAAACACCTTCCCTCCTCTCTGTTCATCACTAAGTATTGTGGCATTGTAGCTGGAGAGAGAGGAAAGCCAGCACACACCAGCCCACCATCACTAATCACCGCTCAGAAAAGCGTGGCCGAATCGAGGAATAGAATAGAATAGAATCATTAAGGTTGGAAGTGACCTCAAGGATCATCTAGTCCAACCATCCCCCCCCACCTATTACCCACTAAACCACGTCCCTAAGTACCACATCTAACCTTTGTCACGGTGTTTCCCCTCAGCCACTTTTCCCTCCTCAGTCGTTGCTCCATTCATCAAAAAGCAACAGTACCTCAACTAGTACTGAATTTGAACCTGAAACCCATTGTTTTTAATTTGTCATCTCCAAAATGGACCTTGAGTCAGAAAGACAAAAAAAACAAAAGCAGATCACACTACCCTGCACGGTGAGCAACCCGGAGGTACACAGAAGGTACCTGAGCTGCGCTGCTGCTAGAAGGTTGAAGGAGGAAGAATAAGAGCTCCAAGTATCAGGGGAAAGCCAATCTCTTACACCCATTTTTAAGCAAGAGGACTGATTTGCCAGAGCAGCCGAGTTTGCAGCTCTTGCATTGTGAAGAGGCAGCATTACACACTCAGGCCACACGCCCATGCACCCAGATTCACGCTACTGTTTGTGAAAGTTGTAGTGTAGATCTGCTTGGTTTGACTCCTTATTTGGCTTTTACCACTGCCCTCATTACCAGGTTTCAAAAACTTCCAGATGTACATATAACAGCACTGGCAGCTTTCCTAGGGAGAAACAAATCTGATCTTTCAGTTGTGTTTGGCAAATCTAACTTGTACAAGTGTACATCTACAGTGCCTGTCACAAAGACGGAAAGCCACCTTGGGCCGAGCCTCTCCGTTCCCCCAGAGAGAATTACAGATATGAAAAAAGAAAATCAAAAGGCTTTGCGATTCCTCTGTGGCACACTGAGCCTGTAAAACTAAACCCATTTTATTTCATCGTATTCAAATCCCCACAGTTCCAGTGAAATTTAATTATACCTTCACTTTGCATAATTAAACAGTTATTGCATGGCTTTCTAAAGCATATAAAACGACTGCTGAATGTAGTGGTAAAACTTTCAGAAGTACTAAGTGGTTTAGGAGGCTACAGGTACGTCTAGACAGCCGCTAACTTGCATAAAAGCTGCACTATTTTGTTTGCCCAGTGAGATTACGTAGCTCTCCACACATGCCATGTTTTTGCAGCTAAACTATTTCTGGTATTTTATCTACCCAATTTACGGCTAGCTCAAGTGATTGCATCATGTAGAACAGATACATTCAAAATCCTGCTGAAGAAGAGAAGGGACTCTATCTTAGTCGCAAAGGAGCTTTCGAAAGGTTTGTAGTTTGGTGGAGCAGTGGCTACAGTACCATCAACTGAAGCCTTAGCACAGGTTCATTCCAGCACATTAACTGACAGAGAAACAACATATTTTCCTCTCTGTACTAAAAATACTCATATTATGTGAAGCTTTCTATCTCATTTTATGCATGCCCTGAAGGATTTCTTAGATCAAATTCACCCTGTTTTGGTAGGTTTCTTCTTCCCTGGTTTTCTATGCCATGTTCATCATTGTCATATCCAAGTCAGCTGTCCCTAATTCATTCCTCTTTGAGGAGAGGTGCTACTGAGCCATGGTATCTCTGACAGCAGAGCATGAAAGTTTTAACTTTTTCCTTTTGGAAAAATGGTATTTTGTAAGCAGCTAGAATAGGATACAAACATATCATTTGAAGTAGTAGCTCTCATTTTGTTTTCTCTCTCATTCCCCTGTCTTTTCAAAGAGATTGCCTTTGCTGATAGAATGGTTTCTGAAGCAAAAAGATTCATCTTACAGAATCCTTTCTTTATACAGCAGCATAAGCAGTAGGGGCTTTTCAGTCAACATACCGAGAACAGAACATAATTAACAACAGCCTGCTTTGAGAATGTGTTTTGTTCCATGTGCCAGGTGAAGAGTAATGGTTTTTACCTTGCTTAGAATTCTACAGAAACCCTTCACTGTACCCACAGAGTGCTACTCCTTTACATATAAAATTACTCAGATAAAGTGACCAAGGAGAACACAAGTTGATTTGATTACAGAAAACATTTTGCTTTCCTTTTTAATTCAGTCTTGTTTTAACAAGTCAATAGGTCATAACTTAAGAAAACATTTCTATGCACAATGCATAACCTGGGAAGGTAGCTTGTAAGAAAACATGAAAAAGCATTAGCTAGGGCTCCTGCCTGAAGAATATATCATGCTGTACTTCAAGCAGTGAAACAGGTATTTTAACTTATTTCACAGGTTTATATTCAGGTACGATCCTAACGCAGAACAGTAAAGACTAAAATGAAAACACAGATGGAGTGATATATACGTACCAAGATGTAAAAGTATAAATAACGTGAGTGTATGGCATATATGTGAAACTGGTTAGGTGATCAGGCAAGAGTCACATAAAAGCAGCACTCCCTGTTTTAGCCTCCAGTCACAAGATGGACGGTCTTCTCATATTTTTTAGAAAGGTTAGAACAGTCCTTTTTCTTGACAGACTATTACCACACTCCCTAGATGAAACATTTTTTACTCAACTTCTATTACTCAGTTTCTAAAAACACACCTTAGCCTGGCTCGATCACTGGGGTCTGTGCAGAGCACACAGACCTGATCGCTGCAGTTCTGTGATTTAGCATTTCCAAAGATCCACACGTAGCCGATAGATGCATGTAGGGAAAGGCCGACTAAAGTTTATAACGTACGCATGGATGGAATAACAATACAGGAGAGATCTTGGCTGAGAAAAAACAAGCTTGAAAATCCACCAGATTACATAAAGTAAGAATGGAATAGGTAAGGCTAATGAGAGACTCATGGAGAAGAAGGGGGAAAAGGCTTTGGACAGGGAGGAACAGAAAGCAGAAGCAGCACATTGTGAAAAATTAAGTCAGACCATCAGGTCTGAACCACAGCACAGCAACAGAGATTGCTCCTGTTCCTACCCCGGGCTGGCCACGCTTTGGTAAGGGGATGCCAGAAGCAAACACAGGAGCAGAAATTGCTAGAAAACAGTTGTCCAATAGACAGCTGACATATACAAATAAAAAAAATGAATTAAGAAAAATAAACAACCTACCTTTTCTTAGAAGATCCAGTCTGAGGACCTGCAGCAGTAGGAACACCCTGCAGCCCTTACAGACCTGCTCACCTGAGGGATCCCTAAATTGCTGTTCTGGCACCTGGAGCCAACAGGACCTTCAGCTGGGCCTGGTGGCCCAGCACACAGCTGCAGCCATGTCGCAGGATTGCCGCCTCCACCTGCCTGCTGCACCCCTCTGCGGGGGCCAGCGGCTCCGCGAGGGTCAGGGGAAAGCTCGTATGCCAGTGTCTTCGCTGTCCCACCTCAAACTCGATGCTCTAATGCAAATCTGCCTTTGTTATCAATTTGAGCTGCACCAGTCCTCACTGGGCTGCCTGAAGCACAGACGCGGGGCGTTTTGTGCGAACCACCAGAGACACAAATGTCTTAAACTGCTGCTGGAAGACTTGCCGCCACCAAGGTGTCAGAAGCGTTACACACATGGAAACAGAGCCAGTGTCCTGAGCAGGGCAGCCACGCACCAGGCTGCTTCTGAACCTCTTGCTTTCCTTTGTGTCCTCCACGAGAGCAATATTCCACCAGGCACAGGGCAGCGACTGCCAGCCGTGCCCTGGGCACGATGTCCTTACGTGTATTTGCTAACTTTTCTATACTATCGGCAATATCGTAAGGTACAAAACCGTTTGCCAGGCAGCTTCCTTTTACTCGAGGGCAAGGTCGGTTTGGGCAGGTCGAAAAGAAAATGGTGGGGGAAACTCTGTTACCTGCTCCAGCACTGTAAGACTAATTCTTGGAAACAAAACTGTAGCATCACTACAAGTGTCATCACTATAAAACCAGCAATGAACAGAGAGGATTTAAAAAACAATCCTCACTTACAAATGCACATTGATTTTCAATAAAGCCATTTGCACATTTTTTTGCTTGGACTCCAGGTTGACTGTCACCACTGATTTACGGACCAGCTATCTCTATATAATGCTATTACTATTAGTATTTTGTAAGCCTCAAGTATTTTTTTAAGCATTTGTACTTCCAACAGTGAGGGAAATAATATGAAAGCAAAAAAAAGAAGAGAAGAAAGCCATTTCATTCTCTTTTTCTTTCCTGGTAGAATTGCCTGGAAAGCTGAAAGAACACATAACCTTAGCGGATAAAGAGGTATTTGTTTTGAAACAGCAGCACAGATCATATTGGCTTTTCACCAGCAATGCTGCTGACAGATCGTCCACAGGAAATTAAGAATGGACAGCTCTGGGAAAGCTTTTCATGATTCACATTCTAGGTGAGTGGCAATTTTTTTCTTCCTCTCTCAGCACCTTTCCACCACAAAACATCCACGTACTAGGAGGCTGTCATGCAAGAGCAAGAGGTCATGTGAAGAAATTAAAGTAACACAACTGGCTGATATAGGTCAACCTGGTGATAGCAGACCTTCCGATTCAGGACTGCCTTAATTCGGCTAACAAGCGTGATCGCCCCTGGAAGAGCAATCAGAGTGAAAAGGTACTGGTACAAACAGGGCACAGAAGTAAAGAGCAGCTGTTTGGTGATGCTGGGCGCTTCACACACACACCTTTGGATGTACAAAGGAGGGAGCCTTAGAACAAACCCCTTGCCTATTTGTCATCCACATATGGTACCTATGGGATCTGATTTCACTTTCCAAATAGATGTAACTACAGCTGCTTCACTTGCGAGATGCCTCCTACCACAGTTGATGAATAGCCCTACATTTATCACCCAGGGACACTGATCAGAAAGGAGTCTGCCTTGCACTCCGGATTTCAGTATAAGTGCCCGGAACCACGAAACGCCACAGACAACCACAGACTCACCTGGGAATAATGATGCTGTTGTTATGACTCCTAAATAGTTTTCAGACCCTGTCAAAAGAAAAAGCGAGCACATGATTGGAATGGTTAACAATGGCCGAGGGGATTTTTACACTGGAGGCAGGTCCTTTTTCAAGCTCGTGTCTTCTTTACCCGTGGGGTCCCCAGCTCTTAGCCAGGAGCCCCCTGGCGAGAGCTGCAAGCCTGCCTGGCCAGCTTTAGGGCCAGGAGTCTGGTACAGTCATCAGCTCTACATTTCACCCATTAGTATCAATATTTAATATTAAATATTTAGCGTCAATATTTAACTAGGATAAATGAGATGACCCAGATAATTATAGACTTCTCGGCCCAACATGAACCCAGGGGAAAATAATGAAGTGGCTGATCCAGGATGCAGCTAAAAAAAGTGATGAAAGGTGGCGTGATGTCAAACAACATGACTTTATGGAAAATTAGACCTTTTCAAGCAGCTGTTGTCTTTCTTAAGAAAAATACAAGTTTTAGTGAGAGGGATAATATCCTGAGCCTTCTGTGGGGTATTTGACTTGGTAGTCACTCTGTGTTGGAGCTAGTGGTCATGCAGCACAGGGTTAGAGCCAGTTTTCTGTTTATAAATTTTGTAGGTTTTAAATAAAAACACAGAAAAAAGTTTCCAGATGTTATGTGGAGGTCTCAAGGCTCCAGCTAGCTAACCTAAGGTGACGGGAAACCAGAGAAATCCTGCAGGAGATGCAGAGAGAGTAAAAGAATGATGCTTATTCCAGAAAGTGCCTCACTGATGACCCCGGATTTCTCATTGCTCCTGATGCCATGGAAAAGTTGTGGATGCTGTGGCTGTTTCCACATGTTGTCTCATAATTTCCAACAAGTGAGCTCTAAGAAATGACAGGTCACAGCCTGGACTCAGAAAGTGTCCTTCTCAGGACAGCACCTCAGCACATGTTTAAAATGCACTTCTGCACTTAAAGTGTAGCTAAGTATATGTTACCTGCCGCTGATTTTTGTGCTTAAGAATGATGGCTTCAAGTACGTGCTTAAATCAGAATCAGAATCCTTCGCTTCTTGGCTGAGCAATTAGTGTCAAGTCAGGGAAAGGGAGCATATTTTTGTTGTGTGAACATATGCCCAGAGAGAGTAGGCCTGAGCCCAAAAATCATCAAATGTAGTCCTGTATGTTGCCTGAGGGTAGCTTTCAAGTTGTGTCAGCTTGGCCCAGATTCGAAGGAGTAACTTTGGGCAGACAGGCAGGAGTAACCTGCCAGCCCTGAGAGCCATCCGTTACGTCCTCCCTGACACAGAGGAAGCAGGTTAATTTTGGTTCAGACAGCCCGGTAAAATCCTGCTCTCTACTCGCACAAAGTGAGCCATTCTTCAAGGCTTGTTCTGAAAGGCTTTTTTTTTTTTTAATGGTTAAATAACTATTTGTTTTTGTGTTGATATCAATCATCACAGCAAATGGCCGGCGATAACTGAAAAAATTGGATGTGTTCAGAGAGGAAGTATACCTGGGGAGCGGGCTGTAAACATCCTTCAGAAAAAGCATCCTCTGTGGAGAGCCCATTTTTACTCCTCGCAAACACATATTCCAGGCACGCTGGCACTTTCTGACTAAATGTTTTAACTGCTTTAATTAAAGCAATACAGCTAAGCCATCACGTTCAGCTAAGCTAATGTCACTCCTGCTGAACAATAATAGCAAAAGTATTATTCCCCCAAACTTGGGAGAGGGAGAGTTTTACAAACTGTGACTTTTCTAGTCTGTCCATCACGATTCCTGTGTGAGACTGAGCCTGTGGTCTCTTCCATGCTGAAACTCACTGAGCTAGAACACATAAGACTAGAAATATCCAGCCATCAATCCCTGCTAGAGCATCACTTTAGAAGACACCCGATAAAAAATTTATTGGTTTTAAAAGCTGAAGTCTGATATCACCATTCTCTTTTCCCCGTCCCTCCTCCCCCCCCGCCCCCTCCTTTTCCAGGCATGCAGCGTTTCACTGTTTTCAGAAGGAACAGTTTCAGCTGAAACTCTGGAAAACATACCTAATTATGGAAAAGCAGAGGAGAGCGCTCTAGGCTTTAGTGGTTGCAGGCAGAGAGCAGTGCCCCGTGTTTTAAGACAGACAACAACAGAAGAATACTATTCTGCACCTTGCATATGGCAATTTTAATCAAAGGCTCTAAAAATATTGATGAGCATGAAGGACAAAATCCACAAGAGCACGAGCAGAATTGTCCAGCATAGGCAAAAACATCGCTGCAAAAACATCCATGACAGGCATGGGCGGTAGCTGGCTTTGTCACAGAGACATACAAATTGCCTTCTCCGTTCAATACTGGGAAATTTTTGTAGGCAACTTCCATTAAAGCTATTTTTTACCCTTAGCCCTTAAAAGCACCAAAAACTTTCAAAGAATAAATTTCCCAGATAGCCTCTGGAGACAATACCTCTGTCCTCAAAACAATAACCACCAGGAAAATTGTCTCTCTTTTAAGCTGATCTTAAGATGGAGAAAATGTGAAATGGGGAGAAAATGAAATTATAAATCTCAGCATCTTCTAAGGGACATACCATTGAGGGGAGATTCTCCTGACCCGAGGCACCGTGACGGGCAGGACTGGAGTCCCCTTAGACAGGGTTGTGCTGGCTCAAGGCACGCTGTGCGCACACTAAATTCCATTTTATGCCCTACAGCTGCAGAGCTGGGGCCTGGCTGTGCCTGCTGGGGGAAGGGGAGGACTGGAGATGGAGAGAGAGGGGACAGCCTTGGAAACTGGGCTTGCTGCTCTCGCACGGCAGAGCGATGAGAGGGCTCAGGGACAGGCCCCAGGATGTCCCTGCTCACAGCTGCCACCCTCAGCCACCCCTCGGCACAGGCAAAGGAGGCACAAGGCCACAGCTGTTTCGCCACAGGAGGAAAAAAGCTGCCGAAGGCAAATGCTGGGGATGAATGTCTGGACAGAGATCCCTGCATGTGCATGCTTGTAGTGGTTTTCACCTTGGCTAAACGCCAGGCGCCCACTAAGCC